>JAFBJT010107941.1:196001-217344 GCA_016785325.1 Chascanopsetta lugubris | reverse complement strand
AGTCGGGGGGGGAGGACGGGCTGAGGACGCCGGTCTCGCTCGAATCTAACGAGAAGCCGTTCACGGCGGCGCGCGGCGCCGAGTCAGGGAAAGGCCCAACGGGCGTTTCCGGGGCCGACGACGTCGTCTGCGGCGACGGCGGTCTTTCCGGGGGTTCCTGCGGGGTCGCGGTCGGCTCCTCCCGGGGCGCGCTGGGAGGTGGTGCCGCTTCCCCCCGCTCGGGAGTCCGGGGGGCCGGTAGAGTCTCTCCTGGCGGGCTGGTGAAGCCGTTCACCTCGCCTGTGCCGACCGGGCGACATGAGTTGGGTGTAGAACTGGTGGCTGCTTCGGCGGCTTCTCCGTCTGCAGGCTTGGCGCTTGACCCTGAAGCAGGAAGGAGCATTGGTGTACATCACTGCAACTTTATCATTATTATTATTATTTTTTTAAAGGGGATGGTATTTGTAGAGTGGATGGGATGCGGGGTGGTAAAAAGGGCACTGCGTATAAAAGAGGCACAACAAAAGCAGCACGGCACTTGGGCGAGCTAAGCGAGATGTGAGCAGCCTTTAAAGGGGAACTATAATGCCATTTGTTTTTCCAGCCCTTGATACAGTGGAGCCTCAAAACCCAGAACTGAAATGATTCAAGTCGGTTGTTTCAGATTCAAATGGTTTGAGTTTCAAAGCAAATTCTCAATGGAAAGAACGGAAAGTCAATTAGGTGAATGACATTCATTCAAACCCACGAAATTCCCAATCTAAGTTGAATGTATACTAGTAAATAGCAAAGTTATTGCATCATATCATGAAAATACACAATGAGACAAAAGCAGCCAAAAGCTAATTTTAACAGGCATTTGCAGGGGGCGACTCTACATCGCAGCTGGAACTATATGAAAATCTCTACTGGGCAGATTTGGCACCAAACATGACAGAATCACACACACACACACACACACACACACACACACACACACACACACACACACACACACACACACACACACACACACACACACACACACACCAAAATAAAAGCATAATTTGGCCATTTTTAATCCCTTTTGTTTTCTCCCTTTGCATATCAAACTATGCAGGTCCACTTGCTTGGAGCAGGAACATCTCATCTATCAATTTAATCTATTATCATTACTATTGTCGGCGTTCAAGTTTTGAGGTTCCACTGTAACTGTTTCTTGACCTCCCTTTGAGTTATAAAGCTTTGAAAACCCACAAGCTCTAGATGACGTCCTAGTCGCAAACAACTGCAGTTCGCCTGTCCACCTTTAAAAAGGAGCCGTATCATGGTACTTTTCACTCATTGGCAACAGGGCACAGAACTCCTCACTACATTTTAAATGTTGGTCAAAACACTCAGCTGTAGCTGCTCTCTTCAGCCTCTTGGGTCTCTCTCCTGAAATCGCTCCGTTCTAAGGGGGGTCCGGGGAGGAGGGGGCGTGCGAGGGGGGGGGGGGGGGGGGGGGTGGCGTGTCACCACGCTGCTCCCTGAACTGTCAATCACCCCCTTCCCTCTCCTCCCAGTCGGCTCCACCAATGGTCGTCACGCTCTGTGTGAGATGAGCTTAAGAAGCTCCGTCACTGTGAGAGCCTGAAGACCATTGGCTGAGGCGGGGGGGGGGGGGGGGGGGGGGGGGGGGCAGTCCGGCCAGGGCTGTGTTAAGGGGAGGGGCCGAGTGCACGGTGGGGGCGGGACCTTCTGTGGGCTCCTCGGTTGTGGGTTGGAACCACTGAGGATGCCTCCACAAGTTTTGTCCAAGGTTCTAACCCAAAGTTTTCAAACTGAACTCGGTCTCTCAAAATCACCAAACATTGACTTAATGGATTTCAATAAATAAATAAATAAATAAATCAGCTTTTGGGAATCACTAAACGCCCCCCGACACACACACACACACACACACACACACACACACACACACACACACACACACACACCCCCCCGACACACACACACACACACACACACACCTGTGACACTAAACACCTTCACACAAAGAGTGACTTTTCCAGAATATGACTCCTCTAAAGTCTCAATAATCCCTAATAGCCCAACGTCTCCTGATCAGCTGACCTCGAAATGTCTTGCAGGGGGGGGGGGGGGGGGGATTCAGATTTTTGTTTGACCCCATTTGTTCGAATAAAGCAATAAGCATGTTAGGTCCCCTTTAAAATGCCATTTCTACGAAGAGAGCCGAGACAAAGAGCAAGACAAGGCCATGCTGTGGCTCGCGGATAAAGCGGCTCAGGAGCAGAGCTGGGAACCGCGCAGCGCAGCCACGGTCTCGTCCTTACCAGGCGGGCAGGTATCCCTACGCTTTTCACTAGAAGGGAGGCTTTCCGAATCGCACCTGGGCCGGGTCTTCCTGAGGCTGAACCCTTTCCTGATATCCGCCAGGAGGTGGTCGATGATGCAGCCGTCGTTCTGCGGGACGACGCCTTTCTTGACTGGCGGAGGAGGAGGGGCGCAGAAGTTCACGTTACATCACGGCGGACGAGAGAATGTGAGCTGAACGGAGGCGGGTTTTTTTGTTTTTTTTTTCCGCCACTTACTGATTTTGCCATTCTCTCCCTTCTGCCTCTTCGACTCTTCCTCCGCCAGCTGCTTCTTTCTCTTCTCGGCCTTGGCCGCCAGCTCCTTCCTGGTTTTGTTGTCCTGAGAGGAGAAGAGAACGTCACTCACTGCCGGGCAGTCGGGCATTTTGTTTTTTTATCTTTTCACGGTCAGTGGGCATTGAAAACGAGGAGCGGATCTCTGCTGACCGACCCGGTTTAAAGGTGCAGTGTGTCCAATTTGGGTCATTTTGTCAAATGAATTGAAAATTTACACACCGACATTTTCATGAATTCGTAAATGACCGACGTATCTATATCGAATTTTTTTTCCCCATTACCCTTAAAAAGTGCAGTGTGTAAGATTTGGTGACATCTAGAGGTGAAGTTGCACGTTGTATCCATCACCTCACCCTCACCCTTCTGAACGTGCAGGAGAACCTGTGGTCGACTTCAGCTGTCATTAAAACTCACACGATGCTCAGTATGTCCACTCTTGGCTACTGTAAAAACATGGCGGCCTCCATAGAGATGTATATAAATATACATCAACGGGCTCATTACAGGGTACGGGGAAAAACAATAATACAATCAGGTGACCATACATTCATGAAAATGTCAGTATGTAATCGTTTTGTAATATTTTTAGAAATGACAAAAACGACCACAACCTCACACACTGCACCTTTAAATGACCCTTTCGTGTACATCGACATGAGGCGCGGATCCTCTCTATGGGGGCCGCCATGTTTTTACAGTCGCCCAGAGTGGACGTAGTGAACATCTGTTGAGTTTAATGACAAATCGAGAGCTACCATAGCTTCTCCTGCATGTTCAGCGCTGTGATGGATGCAACTTCACCTGTAGACGTCGCCAAATCTTACACGCTGCACCTTTAAGTAACAGAATAAATAAACAATCGACACCCTTCATCTAAAACGGCAACCACAACCCCCCCCCTCCCCCCGTACACAAGACTTCACTATTGCGGTGAAGAAAAAAACAAACAAACAAAAAAAACATCATTCCAGTGATTGACGGAGGAAGCAAAGCGCCATCGCTGACCTTTAAAGCTTTGATGAAAAGTTCTCTGAACGTCCTCATGGTCCCGAAGAGTTCCTCCAGGGACAGCTGACTGGTGTCCTCACACAAGTACGCAGCCAGCTCACCCCTCTGCTTGCTGATGGAGGCGAACCTCTCGTTCAACGCCCAGCACGCCTCCGCGCTTGCCTGGAACAAGAGGAAGAGACAGAGGAGGTGTTGTTTGGGAATGTGGCTCCGGCTGCCAAACCCCCCCCCCCCCCCCCCCCCCCCCCCCCCCCCCCCCAAACCCCAAAACAAACTACAACCACAACGTCCGTTCAAGGAAAAAGTCGAGATCAGTGGTCGTACTTGAAGAACCTCGGCGTACTGCGCCTTCACCTCCTCCTCGGAGCCGGAGACTTTCTTGACCGCCTCGTTCAGTCGTTTCAGCAAGCCGCTCGCCTCCGACTGGACGGAGTCCAGGTTCACTCTGAGGACACGGAGCAAACGTTCAGCGGGCGCCGCTCACAGAGCAGGGAGAGGGCCCCCCGAGGCGGACGCCGGAGGCTTTTTCCCTTACCCCGCTGCTTTCTGACAGATCTCCAGATCGTCGGGCAGCGTCAACAGCTCCGGGTGACTCGCCTCAGCCTCCTTCGGAACAGGAGACAGAAGATTATAAAAAAAATAATAATAATAATTTAAAAAAAAGGTTCCAAGTGATACAATCTAGGTTTTAAGGTGGAATTAAAATGAGAAAAGAAAAAAAAATGAATCGCATATGTGAACAAGCTTTGCTGGTTTTCTTCCAATCCGTGAAGTGGCGGGTGGTCCATTCGTCTCACAGGACGTCAGCGCCATCTACAGTCCGCGGCAGGAGTGTCAAGCTCATTTTCACCGAGGGCCACATCAGCGTTACAGCCGCTCTCGAGGGGCCGGTGATAATTGTGGGAGGAAATGTGATGACTAACTAATCTATTATAAAAATAACTGACCTCATATTTATTTAAGAATCTATTATTTATTCAAGTTTTACAAATATTGTTTATGCATTTCCATACATGCTACACCTGTAAACACACTGAATACACTGCTCCACATAAAAAAATAAAAAAATAAAATAAACTAAAAAGACTTCCTGGGCAATGTATGTTTTAGACTTTGATCTCTGAACAATCATCTGCCTTTAAGCTCTGGCGTGCCACATGAAATGAACGCGCAGACGAACATTTCGAATGCTACGAGTCGGGACACATTCGGCCTGCGGTGTCAGGAGGCGCTGTACGTACACGAGCCGGGACGGGCGGTGCCCGGTGCGAAGTGGGTGGTCATTTACCTCCAGGATGTGGTGCAGCAGCGTGATGCGGCTCTTGTTGGCCTTGGTCTCCGTGAGCTTCAGCAGGGAGCTGATCTTGAACCCCGCCGCGTTCCCCGTGTGACTCCCCTGCGAGCAGACAGGTGGATTAAAAATGCAAAACGCTCCACTCTGAATGCCGGCGTGATGAAAGCGTAAGGGGGGGGGGGGGGGGGGGGGGGGGGGGGGGGGGGGGGGGGGGGGGGGGGGGGGGGGGGGGGGCAGAGGAGGCTCTCACGTAGTTGAGAAAATTTCCCACGTCGAGGATGAGTCGGCAGAAGCTGGGGATGAGTGCGCTCGCTCTGAGGGCTGAGGGAGAAGAGCTCCGTCTGTTTGCGTTCACTGTCAATGATTCATTCCGTTCATTCAGAATTTAACCGGCATTAGAAGCGTGTTTTGGAACCACCTTGGTTATTCTTTTTTTAATACCTTCAATTATTGAAGAAGATGTTCAATTTGCATTGTGCAGAATTCAACTCCAAAAAAAAACAAACAAACAAAAAAAAAATAGGTTTAGTTTGTACATTCTGGGCTACTGTAAAAAACATGTTGTCACAGAGAGGATGCACCATATGGTAAATATAACAGGCTCAATCTAGAGCAGGGGCTATTGGCTGCGAGCCAACTGTCAATCAATCAAATTTGAGGTGTATAACTGCAGCCTTCTTAATTTCAACAAATCGGTGGAGCTATTGATTAATCAAAAGGTATCAGCATCAGCAAAAGGTGGCAGGTTCGAATCCAGCCCGACACACGTCGTATCGCTTTTTGTTATGAAGTTAATAAAAACACAGAAAGCCGTTTAAAAATATATATATATATAAGCATATTTGATTATCAAGCATAATTTACAGACATTTGATCTATTCTATTAAAAGGTGCAGTGTGTAAGATTTGGTGACATCTAGAGGTGAAGTTGCATGTTGTATCCATCACCTCACTCTCACCCTTCTGAAGATGCAGGAGAACCTGTGGTCAACTTCAATCGTCATTAAAACTCAAAACTTGCTTAGTATGTCCACTGTGGGCTACTGTAAAAACATGGAGGCACCCATAGAGAGGACCCCCTCCTCATGTAAATATACACTGATGAGCTTATTTAAGGATGGTAGAAAAACAATTCAACTTTTAGGTGCTTATAAAGTCATGAAAACGTCCGTGTGCGATTGTTTTTGACCCAAAAAAATGACCAAAATATTCCACACTGCACCTTTAACTTTCATAGTGGCCCAGCCTTTAGTCTATTCTTTCTGTTATTTGGCCTCAGTGAGAAAACTCTGGAGAGCCCAGCTCTGAACCAATGGAAAGAAAAAACATGACTTCAGGTGATTGAGCCCATACAACTAAACTTTTAAACGTTCAGTGTCTGCGCACAGACGTGGATGATCGCATCCAAAACATTACGGAGGAGCCGACCATGAGGACCTTCGTTGTACTCACAGTCGCAGGCCTCCTCCACCAGCTGGACCTTAGGTTTCAGCATGTCCAGCACGGAGGACGTCTCCTCGCACAGCAGCATGCACTCCACCCTCAGCCGGTAACTGCAGAGGCCAGAGACACAGAGAGAAAGCCCGGTCAGTCACGAGAGCGAGGCACACGGAGAAGAAAGAAAAAACAAAGCTGGAGTTTGGAGGTTGACGGTTACCATGGCACCGTGAGGAGGGAGGTGTAGAAGCGGTCGACATTGGCCAACTTGTCAATTTCTCCCTGGAAGGACTTGAGGTTTTCGATCTAGATTTCAAACAAAACACAAACAAACAAAAAAAAAATAAAAAAGACAGTGACTCAGACGCACGGCTCCGTCCTCGAGCGTGTGGATCAATCCATTCCTGAGCAGAACGAACCTCGTGTTTCTCGGGCAGAAGCTTCAGAAGTTGCTTCAGTACCTCAACGTCAAACTTGGTCCGGTCGCCGGTTCGAACCATTGCCACAAAGTCGTCATTTTTACTGCCGGAAGAGAGTGGGGGTGTTATCGAGCTGCAGAACAAAAAGACTTTTGGGGCCTTTTTATTTTTTGTTTGTTTTGTTTTTTTAAAAGACACATTTTCTCTCACCATCTGAACTGCTTCAGGAATATGTTCACATTCAGGCTTTTCTTTGGATCGATGAACGTAATCTGAGGATGACACAGAGGCGGATTCAGCTTTGATAAGCAGGTGTGTGAACTCCGGAGGAGCAGCGCCATCGAGTGCTCGCCAAACCTCTTTAGGCTCCTTCTTGACAGGAGCAGCTGCCCCCTTGTCTTTGTTCTCCGCCACCGGGAGACAGAAGAGCTCCTCGATGCTGCTGTAGTCCGGCTCCCGGGGATGAGGCTCGTTCTGAACCGAGGTCCACATGGACGGACCATCTGCATGTGGACGGCGAGAGGGGGGGAACAAGCGATGAGCCCGAGCCAAATTGACATTTTGGAGGCGACACTCCCTCCTCCTCCTCCCCCCCTCAAAAAGAATCCTGCTCAACGCGAAAGAAAAAAAATCTTTTCATATGAATCCGACTATTCACTGCAACCGGACATGAGCCCACATCCCACACACACACTGCACCTTTAAAGATTTGATGAATCAATTCAGGAAAATTGCAATCGAATACTTTTTACTAATCGATGAGAGTCGATGAATTGATGAATGGTTTCAGCTCGACATTTTACATGCATCATCATCATCAACGTGATGTTTGTGATACTGAGCACTGAAGTGGGGGATATTATGGGATGATGTGAGGATATGACCGTCCTCACTCGTCCTCACGCATGGACACATGTTGGTCAAAGCGTCGACTTTTAGCCACGACCTCCAGACGAAGTCCAGAGAGCTCAGTCCTGGAGCGAGTACAGTGGATCTCTGGAGATTAAGGTAATTCTCACAGCAGACTAAAGCAGCTTTTCAGCCTCTATGTTTCCACATTCCTCCCTTTAGATACTTGCATGGATACTATTTGTGATGAACTGACAACAGATGGAGGATGCATCAAAAAATAAAAAATACTCACCAGTAACAGCACGGAGCTTCTGCCAGTTCAGCTTCTTCATCCTGAGGGTGGGGCATCGGTTCATCTTGGCCGGTGCCGCGCATCCCAGTGACTGGCTGCTCTGAGCCACAATCATGCCCGGGAAAGGGGGAGGCGGAGGCGGCATGCCGGGTAAAGGAGGCGGTGGCGGAGGTCTGCCGTCCACCCCTGGCAGGGGTGGAGGGGGAGGTATCCCAGGCATGCCTGGAGGAGGTGGCATGCCGGGTAAGGGAGGAGGAGGCGGAGGAGGAGGAAGTCCACCAAAGCCTCCTGGTAGTGGGGGAGGAGGCGGCGGCGGCGGTGGCGGTGGACACTGGTTGGACATGCCAGGGGGCAGAGGTGGTGGGGGAGGGGGAGGAGGTAGGGAGGCGCAGAGCAGCTTCTGGGAGGATGTGGCGCTCACGACGGACTTCCCTCCGTCCGGCTCCGTCTGCACGGCCTTGTCCACTCTGACCCGCTGCCCGTCCACTTGGTGCAGAACGGAACTGCTTTTCCCTTTGCAGAACAGGAGGCGCTGTGTGATCTTCTCACAGGACTGCAGCTGAGCTGGAGCACACACACAAAAAAAAGGTGCAGTGTGTAAGATTCGGTGACATCTAGTGGTGAAGTTGCATGTTGTATCCATCACCTCAGCCGTCCCATTGGAGCATGCAGGAGAACCTATGGTGACCCTCAGTTGTCATTAAAACTAAAAATACGTCTAATACATTCCACTCTGGGCGACTGTAAAAACACGTCTGCCCCCCCCCCCCCGAGGAGAGGGGACTCCTCGTGTATAAATATACATTGAAGGGCTCATTTAAGGGTGATAGGAAAAAAATAATATATTTAGGTCATTATAAATTCATAAAAATATCGGTATGCAAGTGTTTTGTAATTCTAGTTCTACAGACAGAAATCGTACACACTGCACCTTTACACCACAAGCTTGCCACCATCCCATCTCGAGCTTGGCAGCCGCTAATACATCACTATAATATCATTTCCTCCACACGCACATTACAGAGGAGGAAGCCATTAGCGTCCTCTAAGTATTATGATGCGGCCACACGGTGAGTGGGGCTGACTCACAGTCCTGGGCCAGCAGCACCGCTCGGTTGGTGATGGCCTCCAGAGCCAGCCAGACATCGGAGCGGTCGGGCCCCAGCACCAGCAGCGTCTGCAGGATGGAGAGGAGCTGGAGGGAAGCTGGAGAGCTGCTCACCTGCACACACGGAAAAAAACGACACCAACGACGACACACACAACGCACAATTATGGAGAGATGTCATCATCATATGGACAAACCGGCACGGCCCATAGCCCATAGTGACCAGAAACACTGGACATTTGGCTACTTTGACTGACAAATCAAGTCTCCAGTTTCTGGTGCAAATTTATGAAAAAAAAAAAAAAGACATTTGCAAATGTGAAAATTCACATGAACGCTGCCACATTCCCAACTTGCTGATGTGGCTCGTTCATCAGCATAGTTTAATATTCAGTTCAATACACGTGAACTTGTCCGATGCTCCACGATGTCAGTTTCGAACTGCACATCTTTCACAAATCACACCGCTTTTTTTTTTTTAGCAAAACCTCTCTTTCCTTTTTATCTGCTTTCCTCTGTCGCAATGAAACATTGTAAAAGAGGTGTCAAGTTGTTGTTGAAAGGCTTCTCACAAATAAACAACACAGCTGGATTTTTACTTTCCAGATTTGGACGCAGTCAAGTGTGTGAAAGTGCTCAAGTCCGGGAAACAGGAAAGTCTCAGGAGCACATGAACGCACCATCGCCTTCATGTGGGCGATGACGAGGCGAGCGCAGCGGCGGTCGGTTCTCACCTTGTTGAAGAGCGTGGTGAAGACCTCCAGGTGATTGCTCATGTCGATGCCCCCGTACACCCGCAGTAACTCCTCCTCATCTTCAGCCATCGCCTCTTCAAAAGCCTCACATTGAATCATCAAGTCTTCATCCTCTTGCTCCCTGCGCGCACACACACATACACACACACACACACACGCACACACACACACGTTAAAAAAGCCATTTCAAGAAGCAGGTGACCTTTTACTCAAATCATAGAGAATTACAGAAACATAAAAAAAAACACCACTCTTTCTGCAGTGATTACAGCCGTGAACTTTTTGAAGGGCAACATCTAAAAAAAAAATCTACTTCAATGTGCAACAAGAAGAGACAGCCTCACCTTAACTTGGGCAGAATATCAAGGAGCTGAAGTCCTGCAAGGCAACGATAAACCACGGTTCACTCAGTTAGCATTAGTTTTTTGAAAAACGTTTGATCATAAAAAACATCAACACACGCAAAGGTCTCTGCCCGGTGACACGTCGGTGTTTCACAGGTGAGCAATCACCAAAGAGGAGTGGCCAATCAGAGGGCTGATTGGTCCAAGGTGGGAAGATGGTGTCTCAATGAAAGTCTGGGGGTTTATACAGTGAGGCTAATTCAGGCTTGCAGCGGAACTCCAACAGGACTCATTGTTGGTTATTCGGATCCGTCGTTTGGTCCGGAAGACGTTTCAGTCATCAGTTCGTGTCGTTGCCTGAACTGTGTGACGGCAGCAAACAACTTAATAACGACTTTACCGCCGTTAAGGGAGCAAAAGGGACTCGAATATATTCACATCTAAAAACGTACGGTAGTGAATGACCAAGTGAAATCCTCCATCACCAGAAGCCACGTCGGGGTTTACAGTAAAAGAATAAAGAGCTTATTCTGGAGCGATGGAAAGAAAACGTATTATCAAAGAGCAATTTGGGGATGAATTCAGTAGTTGGTGAGAGACGGCCGTCCTGGTCCTGAGAGGTGGAACCCCCCCCCCAAAAAAAACAAAAAACAGATGGAGGTGACGGGTGATGGCGCCATGTAGAATCAGCGTTGATAATGATCAGAAGTGAAGTGTGAAATACTCATTGTCAGTGTTGTGAGCAGGCGGGAACAGGCAAAGCTCCGCCGCGCCGGAGCTTCTTCGCGTTCCCTCTCTGCCGTGTTGTCAGAGCGAGAATGAGGTCATTAGGCCCTATTCTTAGACGGACCCGGAGGCAGACATATTTTGTAATGGAGCTGAATGCTCTTCCCCACCCCGGCTACAGGAGGCAACACGACAACACTTGGCCGCCACGCGACTCATGGTGATTCGCCGTGAGGGGGAAGTCACCCACCGATGAACTCCTTCCTCATCTTGTCCCTCTGCTGCAGGTCGTCGGCGCTGAAGATGAGGGCGTTGATGACGCTGAGGAGGGTGATCATGTAGGGGACGTTGTCCGTGGCCTGCAGCTCGTTCATGATCACGCTGAAGCGATACTGCTGGGTCTTCACGCCCTGCGGGGGGAGATCAAAGGGTCTGAGGGTGAGGGTCACCATCGCAAGAGGGAGGAATTCTCTTCAAAAAGGTGCAGCGTGTGGGATTTCGGTGGTTTCTGTCACCTCTAGGAATATTACAGAACTACTACAGAGTGACTTTTTCAGGAATGACCTGATCACCTAAAAAATGTTTCCTATCCTGTCTAAAATGAGCCCTTTAATGTATATTTACATGAGGAGGGGGGGTCCTCTCTACGGGGGCCGCCGTGTTTTTACAGTGGTAAAAGTGGACGTACTAAACCTTTTTTTCAGTTTGAATGACAGCTGAAGTGGACCATAGGTTCTCCTGCGTGCTCAGAGGGGTGAGGGTGAGGCGGTGGAAACAAATAAAACATTCACGTGATTACAAGTTCCGTCCGTCATTGTTTGGTGCGATTTTTTTAGAAGTGACAAAAACGATCAAAATGGGGCACACTGCACCTTTTTATACGTTTTAAAGTTAAGTTACGTATAAGTTACATATAGAGCATAAACTGCAGCAGGCCGGGGGCCCTGGGGTGAGTAGGTGGGTAAGTCACTTCCTCGTGACTCATCGCATCACGGGACACTTCCTTTGTGTTCTCTGACCAATCGGAGTGGACGTCAACATCAGGTCTGAAGTGTCTTCAGATGCCAGACATGCTATTTTCTTTCAAAAACAAAATCTTTTTTTTTCTATTTTTTTTACATTTTTCATCCACTTGCCTTGTAGTGGTCCAGGGCATCCAGGGCCAGGCAGTGTCCATCCGTGGAGAACATGCTGAGGGCGGCGAGCAGCTCAAACACCTGCTTCTTCACCATGGTGTTGGACGTGTCCAGGGCTGCGGAGCATCGAGATCACACAGGTGAACGCACATCCACGCGTGATCTCAGACCCACCCTCCGTCCCCGCTCATTCCCTCTCCTTGTGTTGATGCTCTGATCATCTGGTGCTTCGACCCCTGTCGCCTCATGCTGTGGATGAGCATGTGTTTATGCGTCAGAGGAATCCAACATTGGGAATCCAACACGCCATGAAAATGCAATTTCAAGGATGACAAGAAGTCACCCTTAATGGTCTACATCTCGTTGTGAGGTGATGTGTTGCACCTCTCCCTTTCGAACTAGAATTTGTCAGTATCCGCTTCGTCAATATCAATGTCTTGTACTTACGCTCGTTGAATAGAAAGGTTAGTGGTTTCACCTAAATCTTACAGCCTGGCCCTTTAATGGTTCATCTGTGTGAGGTGGGGGTGGAGTCAGGTGGCTCTATAGCTCCCAGTAAAGATGGAATGATTTGAATATTGAAGCCAGGAATCCTGCTTGGATCTTGGACAAATCCTGGATCCAACATGGAATGAGGCTGAGAACATCACTGAGGAACTCAGCTCAGCAGATTATCCGAGTCAAGTGACCGAACCAAGATAATCCGCAGGACTAAATGTGAACTAATACCTCGAAGGAAAAAGATGACCTCTGAATCTTAGATATTAGATGATTTACTATTAACGTAATTTGATAACGTGCTTTAAACATCTCAAACACATACATCTTGTATTGGAATGTTGATTTTCTAACAGATCTGGGGAACGTAATCCACAAATCTTTTTATTTATTTATTTTTTTTAATATCTTGTTATAATGACCTCTGTATTTCATTTGACATAAAGGCGTTTCAGAGGTAAATGCTGTACGCAGCTCGTGCAAAGCTGCCATTTCCTATATTCTATGCTCCATTTAAGAAGGTTTGATGGTAAAAATATTTAAAAACTATACTACAATTTGTCAGAAGTTGAATTAATTTCTTTTTGAATAGTTAAATTCTTTTTTTTTAACCTTAAATTCAAGTATTAAATGAACTGAAGTACAGTAAAGATTTACTCAAATATTTCCCCTATTCCATTTAAGTCGCTCTATATGGTCAAAAGATTAAACTTCACATTAGTCACTATACTGACGATTTTCTGTATGATCAACATTGTACTTTCATTTTTGGAAAAATTACTTGATACTTAGGCATCGTTCAGGGCAGATACTTAAAGGTGCAGTGTGTACGATTCGTGTCACTTTTGTTACTTCTAAAAAAAGATTACAAAACAATTACATACTGACATTTCCACAAATCCAGCTAAATGTTTTATGCACTTTCCATGACCCTAAGGTGAGCCAATGAATGGACATTTACAGTAAGGGAGCGGTTCCTCTCCAAGGGGGCCGCCATGTTTTTTACAGCAGCCCAGAGTGGACACACTCAACATCCATTGACTTTTCTACCACAGGTTCTCCTACGTGTTCAGAAGAGTGCGGGTGAGGTGATGAGTACAACACGCGACTTCACCTCTAGACGTCCCCAAAACACACTGCGCCCGTGACGAGTATTTCAAAGTAATATTCCGTTCGTTGGGTATCTGTGTCCAAAGTCGCTCTCTGTGAGCAAAAGTGCACTTCTACTCAAACGCTGCACTCTGGGCTACTTGACGCACGCCAGCGTCAACAGCACAAACGACACCCGCGGAAAATACCCGGTACTCAACCTTGCGACAGCTTCCGTATGTAGCCCTCGTTATCTATGATGAAGTGGATCCCCGCAGACGAGTTCATGACCGCCCGTACGCAGCTGACGCAGGTGAGCTGCAGCAGGGCGTCGGCGATGCGCGAGCAGCCGCGCCCCGACAGCCGGTCCAGGGCCTCCAGGAGCAGATCCAGCCCGCTCAGCTCCAGGAACTGGACCATCCACGTCTGATCGCTGCCCTCCAGCCGGCGCTTCAGCCCCGAGTAGTTGACCACGGTGGGGACCTGCAGCAGCCGGATGCACAGCTCTGGGTCGGCGCTCTCCAGGTTGGCCTCCTGCTGGGTGTCGGAGTCCTGGGAGGAGCCCAGGCGATTCCTGACCGCCGCCCACTTCTTCCCGTCTGACTTCCCCGACATGATGGATGGCAGGACTGCGGAGGAGAGAAGAGGAAAAGTGTGGTTTATGCCAGAGGAGCGGTGCAGGACAACCCAAAGGTGAGGCTTCAATTATCTTTACTGCCCCCCCTGGTGGTGAATTAGAGTTTCGACTCTCTTTGCGTCCCCCGTGTTAGTGGAGAACACACTGCCCAAATTAAGTCAAAGTACATGCTGAAGGAGATGCCTCTGCTACTTTTTCTTGTCATATTGATGCTTCACTTTTTTGCATTCACTTTGGCTTTAAAGGTGCAATGTGTACAATTCCAGAAATGGAATGGTGCATTATAACAATGAAAATAGCCAGCACTTTTGGGGTTGTAATGATAACTGCCACAGCTTCTCCTACATGCTTGGATGGAAAGGGTGGGGGATGTCAATGGTTTTCAGGTGCCACCTAGACAGTATATATAAAGGTGGACGTAGCGTCCGTGACGTCACCCGTTGGTTAAAGCAGCATTTGAGTGCATTTGAGGCAAACTGTGGCCGTGTCCCTTGTCGGCCATCTTGCCGAATCCTAACTCCTCCTGGTTTCGGGTTCATTCAAAAACAGGCAAAGAGGCGGAGCACACGCGGAGCTGTGGGTCGGCTCGTGGTGCCACTGCATCACGCGCAGTAGGAGCCGGGTCGGCCCAGCTGTCAGTCAAGAGGCCATGCCATCAAAACACGCACACTTTTAAACGTCAATAGAATAAAAATGAGCAGGTAAAGAAAATAATTCCACCCCCATACAGTCGTCATGGTAACACATGCGAGTGATTGACACCACAACCGAAGTTTGTACCAGACTTTGAACAACAAACAAGACTCATTCACCTCTGAATTTTAACATGGGAGTCTATGGGGATTTGCTCCCTTTTGCCCCCAGTGGTTACCCTATGAACTGCACGTTTTTTCACTTCCTTATGTGCTTCATCCGTCTGCACCGGAGGTTGCCCCTTGGGTGCAATATATATATATATATATATATATATATATACCAATATGATATGTATAATGAAATGATATGTACTGTATATATGTACATATCAATAGATTATATCATTTTCTAATCATATTTCTCACAACTCATTTTACATGAGTGGATGCCACAAAGTCCAATAAACAGTATCTTTGAATCTAAATCATGAATTGATCCAAAATAAATGACTTACGCCATCATAACTGACTTGTCTATTGTCCGATAGATACAGAGGTGCTGCAAATAGAGCCCCGGTACGAATGCATGTAAACGCTACAGTAAAGCGCTTCGAGGGGTCTTCAAGACTTGATCAAGCGCTAAATAAATACGGCTTGATTTATTGATCATCGTTATTAGATGAACGATGCATCTAATAATTGTTTTTGTCCGTCCTAATACACTGTCATCAGTGCTATCTGGAGAACAGGAAGCAGCAGGCAAAACAAGGCCTAATCAGGCCGGAAAGCAGAATGGGAAACGCTCGCTGTGCAGTTCTTGAATGACTAAAAGATATGTCAGCAGTCCAGTCATCGACCGGGCTGCCAAACATTCCCACTTAATCCTGTTTGAAAGACAGGAGAATCGCCGTGCGCTCTTCAAAACGGCATCAAACCAGACTCGGTCTTGTCTGCAATTCTCTGCTTCGCGGTGCCCAACACAAATACACCTTATTTCAGAGGCATGTAAATAAACACTGGTGCAAACATAGAAACCACGGAGGAGACGGAGAAAACAACTGACCCTGACATGAAGGCACACACCGGTGCCTCAAATGCCCCTTTCTGCCCTCTTGCTTTCACAGAGGCCCCAGCTTGTACCAACCTGTGAAAACAACCCTGGCAACCGACCAACCAGCAGAGTGTTCAACCAACACGTTTAAGCACATTCGCTGGCGGGAGTGACCTCAGGAAATCAACAGGGTGAGGGATCAGACCAAAGAAGGAGAAAACTTTCCCTGAAAACATGTCGTCCCGTGCCGCGGCAGCGATGCGAGCGGCTGGGTTTCGCAGGAATGAAGCGTGCGAGCGGTACCTCCGACCCTCTCCTGTCGTCGTTCCAACACTTGGCAGGCGTGAGATACACAGATGCGTCTTTCGCAAAGGCAAACTGGAGGGATTTATAGCCTTTGCCGTCCTTCACGCTGGCGTCTGCGGTGCCACCGAAAAGGAGGCGGCTCCGTTCCTCAAATACTCTGGCGAGACGTTTGTCACCGCTGACTGCCGCACTGAATCCTGCTCCCAGGATTCGAGCGCGTTACCGTGGCAGCGAGCAGACAAGACAATGCTGCCTTTTCTCTCTCTCTCTCTCTTTTTTTTTCTTATTTTTTTTTTACAATGGGCCTCCTCAGTTCTCTCTAAAAAGCCGCGTTCACAAAGTGGGGATGGGATGGGATGGGATGGGATGGGATGCTTCCCCTCGTCCCCCCACCTCCCCTCCTCCGGCCTGGTGAGCGAGAGAAAGGGGTGTTATGTCGTAACAATGGCTGAGACACAGTGTGATACGGAGAGCACGTAGTGCTGTCATATTCATTGTGAGCAGGGAGCAAAAGAGCTGTGAGTCAGTGCTCGTGTTCTCGTGAAATTTCACAACATGGGAAAAAAAGAGGTCTGGGAGATTGTGAGGGGGAGGGGAGGGAGTGGGGGGTTCAAGAGAAAATGCTCTGGGAGGATTTGTTAAAAAGGAATTTAACTTCTCGCAAAGTAATTGCAGTATTGTATGTGCGAATGTGTGTGTGTGTGTGTGTGTGTGTGTGTGTGTGTGTGTGTGTGAACTCGACAAAGGGAAGGAAAGGACTTTCCCGGGACAGGAAACTTGGGCCGAGACAAACCCGCTGGTGTGTTCGCTCGTGTTCCTCTTTTGCAAATGTCGATTCCCGTGGAAGTTTGCTCTCCTCGCCCTCTGCCTCGACGAGCCGGCTTCACGGACCAAATCACAGAGCGGCATGAGCATTTTCTTTTGATGCCGCCTCAAACTCTAACAACTTCCACTCGCTCTCCGTGTCTGCCGGCTCTCCCACACACGCACCACTAATAGCAGGCTGATTCACCGTGGCACGGAATCAGAGCCTACTCATCTGTCCTCTGGTTCATCCGCCCCCACACACGGCAGCCTCCTTCTCCATTGTGCAGCGTCAACACTCACGGACGGACACAAACGTCTGCACTGATTTTCTCTCTCTGATATGCAAATCATCATGCAATATGGGAATCGTTATCACCTCCCCATTATGTGTCGTGTGTGTGTGTGTGATGACGTAATGTGCGGTTATTGAGTCCAATACACGTTCATATTTTTGTTCGTTCTCCACCGAGGGGCCAGATGTGCCAAGCCGATATGACAGGACGGCAAAAATGACACCTATAATGAGAATCACCTCGCGGCTTGTGGGGGTTGCAGTGGTCGGTCTCTGGTCAGGTCAGAGGTTCGACACCAGTTTAGTGTGAAAAGTTCCTGCGGTGGAACAGTGGCTCTCTGCGGTGCTTCGGCCCTGAGACAATGACCTCGGTTTGAATCTGCATTTAGAAGTAAAACGTTCTTGGGTGAGCCAAGTCTGAATTTCCGACAATCCAGAGGTTTAACCAAATAGTTCATGTCATCAGGCTCGAGTACAACTGGGTGTCATCTACATAACAGTCAGAAACGTATGTGATGCCTTCAAATATTACCGAGTGGCAGCATGCATGAAGTAAAGGGTACTGGACCAAGCACAGACCCTTGTGGAACTCCATGGCTAACGTTTGTGTTCATGTGCGATTCATCATTTAACTTGTCTAATCTGTCTGATGCGTACGATGAGTATTTACAACCTTAATCCCAACAGTTTGTTTTAGTCTACGCAGAAGGATCTCACGATCAATGGTGCCTGATGCTGCACTGAGGTCCGACAGGACGGGTGTGGAAACAAGGACAAATGGTGAAATTGCACAGTGCAGCTTTAAAGAAGGTGTTTAGTGAGTCTATTCTGGGCTACTGTAAAAAAAACTGCCTCAGTAAAGAGACCAGATCCCAACAGAAGAACAGATCTCACTCAAGGTTAAGAAAACCACAATGGTATTTTCCAGCGAGAGGACATTCAACGTAAATATTTAGGCCTCAATCCAGACTCATGGAAACATTACACGTAGGACATCCGTACAATTACTCTGCGTGCCATTTCGGCCGCCAACAATTGGAAAAATGATTCCACCCCGATCTCGCACGCTGCACTTTGAAAACGTGCGTAAACATTTGGATCCTTTGCTTGTTTCCTTATATCAAACACCAACGATTTCAAGTCGTGTCCACAGCACAAACCCACAAACATCTGGTTCTCATAGAGCTCCCGTCCTCCCTCTCTGCTCGGTGGGGCGGGACCGAAGTCTGCGTTTACAGTAAAAGTCTTACGCGGCACATTTTTTTGAGATGTGGGGTTCCTTTAAAACTATACACAGGACCTGTCCAGCTGTTCTCTGCACATCTGTGGAGCCCACAGCCCCAAGAAATAAACCTTACAACAACAGCCACTATCCTCCTCCTCCTCCTCATCATCTTCATCATCATCATCAGAGGAGGAGGAGGAGCTGCACAGGGTTTCCATGTCTCTGTGGAGGGACCAGACGATCACCACCTCCACACTGCTGCTGTCACTTTGCCACTCTGCAGAGTGAGACATCAGCAGCATATGACGAATGATAGCGACACTAACAGCGCCAAAAAAAAAAAAATCGCATTTATTTATTTATTTGTTTGTTTGTTTGCACATACATACCAGACGTACCGGGGCAGTGACGTCAACATCCATGCGTTTAAAAAAAAAATACAAACAAACACAAACAAACAGACACAACAACACCGACGATCCGTCCTGCTACAGGTCACGTGTCCCAACACCCGTCCCATTGATATCGATCCACCATTGGACGATCCCTTACCTGGATTCATTCCATGCAAGATCTCCTCGCGCCCCGTGCCGAGTCTCAGGAGGATGGACCCCCCCGTTGCGCTCATCCACTCGAGCCCTCCGCCCCCAGAGGATGAACCATGTGGCGGCTCGGACCTCAGGGGTGAGCGGCAGAGGATCAGACCGCTCTGACAAATCTGCTCCAGCCCCAAGGATTTTCGCTCACTTAAGCGGGATAGTCAAGGTTACGTAACTACGCGGTGACATCCGGTGAGGACTTTCAGAATAAAACGCCTGCATTTAAAAAAATAAAATAAAATTTAAAAAAAGGATTAGATAATAGAATCTTTTAAAGGTTTGATTTGCAAGGATTCGGTGATCTGATTATAAGAGTGTTTTGTTCGTCCATTCTGGGATACTGTACCCACATGGTGGTGCAACTGGCTGCTTCCCTGTACAGAAGATCCACTCCCAATTTAATGGACTGAAATTCCTACAATCATGTGCAATCACATAAGCATCAGGATAATTATTTTATACTCCAGTTCGGTTCATAGGAAACCAAATAATTGAGTCATTACAAAGAGGAATCAAACAGAATTCACCAAAACCTCGTGGATTTTTTTTCTGTTGCACAACCTTCATAGACTTCCTCTTTCATTTTCAGCAAAGTGTCATGAAATTTATTTTTAGGACAAATTAGTCATGGTATAGTATCACTGACACATAATTAATTTCGATAGCAACAAAGATCAAGAATACAAATTAAAATGAAATAAGTGTTACATTTGTGAGAACAAAAAACAACTCTCATTAACAAGGAGATTGGATAATATAAACTTAAAGGTGCAGTGTGTAAGATTTGGTGATCTCTAGAGGTGAAGTTGCATGTTGTATCCATCACCTCATCCACACCCTTCTGAACATGCAGGAGAACCTGTGGTCGACTTCACTTGTCATTAAAACTGAAAATATGTTTAGTATGTTCAGTCTTGGCTACTGTAAAAACATGGTGGCGCCCATAGAGAGGACCTGCTCCTCCTGTAAATATACATCGGGCTCATTTGAGGGTAATGGAAAAAAACGGAAAATTGATGATTGTAAATTCATGAAAATGTCGGAATGTAATTGTTTTGTAACATTTTTGGAAGCGACAAAAATGGCCGAAGTCTTACACACTGCACCTTTAAAACATCCTCAAGAGAAATTACGTGGTAAATTGGATCAGTAGAAGTTAGATAACACCACTGAATGATGAAAAATGGTGCTCAAGTATAGGGTCCCCTTTATTTTGAAGGTCCGACCAGTTTATTTCCATTGTGTTCCCTGATGCTTTGAAGTGATTGTGATGCTGAGTGTTTTCAGGCTGCCAGTGGCCCGGCCCCTTCCTCCTCACACACACCCACCATCCCATCATCTGCATCTGACCTCAGGATGAACGTCTCTCCGCTGGAGGAGGAAGAGGTTTCCTGCGGATGAACAGCAGCTCCCGACTTTACATGTGTGACATGGTGACACACTATAACTCCTTGATGAATGTGCAGTAGGCTCACTGTATAAGAAGCAGTGATGACAGAATCCCGCCGAGTGTGTTTCAGCATGAAAAGCCTTGCAGGGTATTGAAATAGGTTTGAATGGTTTCAGGTCATTTTTCACTGGTGATTCTCTTATTGCAATTTAACCCTGTGGTCCTGCTTTCCCTCATTGGAATGGTGCGTGTATATCTATACATTAAATTTCAATTCTGGAAATCGTCCATTGAATCAGTGAACACCACAATTCAGGATCCAGTGAAAATCCCCAACCACAACCCCAGGAGGCCAAACATTTAGAACACACTCGAATAAAATGGGATGTTTTCACTGATCCCACAATGGGGGAATGTGCATGTTAGTAGAAGAAAGTAGAAGAAAAAGCACAGTAAAAGCTAGAGATGTCATAACTTACTGCTATTCGTGCAGCGCCATCTTTAACCTGTGCCTTTATTACATCATCTGCTTTTGACAGCTGCAAGGCTGCATGTGAAACTGTCCACAGCGCCACATTTCATCCAACTCAAACAGATCTCATCCCCCACGCAAGTTAAACGGATCAAATTTGCTCTCCTCAATGTCGGGTCACTAACAAACAAAACGTTTTTAATTAATGACCTAATTACCACAGATAATCTAGACTACATATGCTTGGTTGAGGCTTGGTGGAATAATGATACTGCAACAGCAACTATGATCGAAGCCTGTCCTTCAAATTGTAATTTGCATCAAATACTCAGAAAAAAACAGATGGGGGGTGGGGGGGG
>JAFBJT010107941.1:181095-195420 GCA_016785325.1 Chascanopsetta lugubris | reverse complement strand
TACCATTTGTTCACCTGTGTCACTTCTATTGGTAGAAAAAATGCAACAAAACAATGACATGCTGACATTTTCATAATCACCTACATGCATTACTCTTCTTCATCACCCTTCAATGAGCCCATTGAGGGGGGTCCTCTCTATGGGGGCGGCCATGTTTTCACAGTAGCCCAGAGTGGACATATTAAACAGTTTTAATGACAACTGAAGTCTACCATAGGTTCTCTTGCATGGTGATGGATACAACCTCCAACTTCACCAATAGACGTCACCAAATCTTAACAATAATTACAAATAGCAATATTATTTAAAGGTGTACGAATTAGTGACATCTAGTGGTGTAATTGCATGATAAGCGTATTTTATCTGAAAATTATGTTTAAAATGTCCATTCTGGGCTACTGTAAAAACATGGCCGCTTCCAAAGGGCAGGATCAGCTCCTGCCGTGAAATATTAAAGGGCCCTTCTTGAATAACAAACACAACATTTAGTTTGTACAGTACAAATATACATTTGTACGTTAAAGATATCAATGTAATATTCCAATTCAGAATCATAGAAGTGTAATTAGAGTGTCCTTCATCTCCAACACTGGACCTTTAACAAAGCCCAGAGTGGGAACATTCAGATGTGACTCCCCCTGTGTGTCATCAATCATAACAATCACCTCTGACACTTCTGCCCTCACCTTTGTGTCGCGCGCTTGATGTTTGTATGTTCGAAAGAAGACACACTCTCAGGTGACTGGAGCTTAACAAACACCTCATTCACCGGCAACAAGGGGGAAATCCACCGGTAAGAGAAGTCGGCCATCTAGTCGGTGTCCTTGGACGCCACCCAGACAATGTTTAGGCACCAAGTCAACAACTCTTGTCCCTGCTTATCTCAAGAATGTAAACCTCTATAAGCAAGCGCTTCATCTGTAATTCTATTGTGAGTCGGCCGGTTGTCTCAAAGTGTCTGAATAATCTAATGTAACGCAAAACCGGCTTTGTCTGCGACACCGAATACTTTGCGTTAGCGCCGGCGTCTCGGCTGTTGGCCCTGCACCGCGCGGAATGCGCTGGCAGACAGGATGGCGAGACCACACCAGAACCTGCCAGTTACATTCTTTGCGTGATTCAGACGTATCTCTTTCCCCCCATCGGGACCGACAAGAGAGGTCTGATCAAAAGACTCGTCATCCTGAGGAGCTCAGATCTGGATGTGAGAGGCAGAGAAAGAGGCGGGGGGAGGGGGGTGAGGGGGGGGGGGCGGCGGCCAACTGTTGGTTGTTGTGTTGTTGTGTGTTATTATTTCCATTTGTTGGGGAAAAGAGAGATGAATGGAGGGATAAATGGATGATGGGTGGGTTGGAAGGAGGAGGAGGAGGAGGAAATTCCCTGGTCGAGATGGAATTGGATGGCGAGAGCTCATGGAGGGAGGGGGGGGGGGCACCTGATGTAGAGGGTGCTGTCAGACCCGAGACAGCGGGGTCTTTGTCTTCTCAATAATCACTTGCTGTAGCTCTCTTTTTTTTTCATTCCTTCTCTCCCCGATGCCATTCCACTTTTACTTTTCCAATTCTCAGCGCAACTTTGGATCATTGGTCAGATGTGTTCAGGCCACAGGAACGAAAAGTGGGAAAAAAACAACTAATCCTAAAGAGTCGTGTCCTCACTTTTATCAAAGCAAACACTGTGACCACTATGGACACTATGGTGCCTTTGCTCTTTGATAACAATACTGTTGTATTGACAGTGCAACAATAGAAGGTAACGCTTTATTTTATGACACAAATGATACCAAACACTCCAATGGTTCGACAATTACATGGCTGCTAATTGTAGCTTTTATTATTTTTTGTTTTTTTTCTGTTCAAATTTGATGAACACAAATTAAACAAACTGAAATATGCTAGGCATTTTTCACAGTTCCGAGTTTGCTTATTATTTTTCATAATATTGAGCAGTTAGATTTTTTTTTACCTGATGTTCATTTGTCATTTGGACGCTTTGGATGTGCAATCTCACCCCTCCCTGGAATAATCAAATGAAGAACTTTAGGGCCGACGCGAGAAAAAAAAAAAGCTGGAACAATTACAATTGCTATGATTCATCGTCTGGAAACCATGAATACTTTCGGATTTCACCAACTTGTTTATATTGACCTATTTTTGGCCAGAACAATGTGTCGGATTGACGTTATCACTCATTTGGCCATTTCCTGACTGACTCATTCGTCCCATTCTGAATCAGTGATGTTACGGTTTGACCTTTAAAGGCAAAGGAAACACATCCTGTATCAGGTGACTTTATCCAGGTGAGCTCATAGGAAGCTGGAACATGTTACCTCATACTCGCACCTTATACTTTCCATCCCCGGCACACTCTGTACCTCCTGACACAACATCACCATAAATATCTGCTCGCTCCAACACCGCTGAGGGATCTGGCTCTTTTCACTGAATGCGCGTAACTGTGGGTAAAAGTAATACATATGACTGTAGGTGCAGTTTGTGCTTGTTTCGCGGCTCATTCTCACCCACGGTTTTTAAAGACGGTCGGTGATTATTTGGTGTCATGTAATATCGCGGTGGTTTCACGAGCTATTCGGAGAAGTTTGTGGCACAACGACAGACATTTCTGGAATGTGACTTCATCCCCCGCCGGGTGGACTGCCTGTAGTTAGAATAATCACACTCCCATTACGGCGCAGGAGCCACCGGAGCCCAGACATCATTCATAACCCACAAGAGCCGGCGACATGACAGGTGCTTCTCCGCCATGAATGGGAAGATTTGGAGTTTGATTGAGGGATTGTTGCGGGGTTCTGTTCCTGGCTGTAATGATATGTGCGGTTGGAGGTTCGTGTGCTACGCCGGGAGAGTCAGTCATTTTTTTATGCAGCTTAAGAATAGTGGAATCACCTGGGTCATTAAAGGTCCAGTGTGTAAGACTGAGATGGAATTTTGTATCGATAGCGGCTCAAATATGTTAGAAAAGAACGATGATGATGTGTTTTTTCGAGGTGGCAGTGGTTCAGTGGTCAGAGCAGTCACCTTGGGGAGCAAAGGCCGCCAGTTCAAATCCTACTTGGACCTTGCTACAGTGTAGCGTTTGAGTTTAATGATAATGAAGGGCTCCCATAGAGATGGGTGGTATTCAGCTGTATTATGCAACTGCACCACCAGATGTCACCACATCCGACACATTGTAATTGCAAGATTTTCAACAACACTCACATATTATCATGTTATCATTCAGTGTTTTGTTTACATATATTCCATTTCTCTCATAAAGCAGCCACCCAGCTGTTTCCATATGTCCACTGCCTCTTTCTTAAATTCACCTGACCCAATCAATTCACTTCGAGCTTCTGCCAGCCAATCGTAAATCATGAAAAGAAATGACTGGAAAAGTGACAACAGCGACAGTAAATAAATGTTTGTTGTTTCTTTCCTTTCCTGGTTCCCCCCTCTCTCTCTCTCTCTCTCTCTCTCTCTCTCTCTCTCTCTCTCTCTCTCTCTCTCTCTCTCTCTCTCTCTCTCTCTCTCTCTCTCCCTGTGTAATGGATGGGTTATTGTTGGTGCTGCCCTCTGGGCAGGGAGACTTGTTTACTTGGGTGTAAAGTCCCCATCCACCAAGGGTCTCTGTAAGGGATGTTCCTGTAGCGGCCTCACTCCTAACCCTCCCTATAGCTCTGAAAGTTAATAACATGGAGGAGACGTGATTTATATCAGCCCCGTCACCAGCACCACCAACAGGCCGGCACCAACCAGCTCCATTCATCAATAAAGATCACATTTAGAATTCACTCCAAACTCGGTAGATGGTGATTTAATTTCTGGAGAGGTTTTTCTGAAAGGGGGGGAAGGGCGCCCACCTTTTGGGAGGTGACTGGAGGCGATGTGAGTGAATTTGTGCTGTTCACACTGAAAAACTTTTCCACGAGCCAAGTGGTGTAAAATATCAGACCCAGGTAGAATCAGTTGTGTCTTTTTCTTTGAAACCTCGGAAGAACGAGAGGGATTAAAACAGACCGTTTGACATTTGCTGTAAACCCTGTGACCAACAACACAGAGAAGGATTTCAACTGCCCATTCACTCCAAAGGTCATCGCCGTGACGACTTGACGACATTCAGGCCAATACTTCACTTCAGAACTTTATGATTTATTTTACTCTGTGCCTGTTTGGTTCCATGGAGCCTGTTAACCAGTATCAAAACTGTGTTTCACGGGAAGTGGGGTTTCTCGAGAAAGATTACACAGGTTGAAGAGCAAATAATGAAAAACCAAGTCTCAAAAATAGCAATTAGATCACTTGTCCCTACATCATGAAAAGTTGTCTAATTGTCTCTATAAGGCCATGTGTTGCCATATCTGGACATTTTTCAAATCGGCTGCATCGAGTGGTGCCATGTCCAAATATCATCAACATGCCCACTTATGTTGTTTTGATTTTTTTTTATTATACTTTCTGCCTTTTGTTGCTTCGACACTGCAGATGTCCGCACTGTGGCACACACAAAAAATAATTCCCTTATCTTTCATTATATCTCTCTGTTATATTTCTGTCTGCTCTGTGTGACATTTTGTAGACACTTGGTGACAGGGAAGCTTCTGGAGAATCTCCAGGGCTTCTGCAGAACATTTCATGAAATAGCCAGAGTTGAGTATATGACTGGAAGTAGTAGCAGGATTCAGTGACATCTAGTGGTGATCGTTGCTGAATAGCCCCCCCCCCCCCCCCCCCTGAATAGCCCCCCCCCCCCCCACCCCACCCTTTCCCTTTCAAGCATATAGGAGAATCGATGGTATCGATGGTATCCCACATTAAAAGGCTAAAAGTGTTAAGGTTGTCAATTCCGTGCTACTGTTAAAAAGATAACAATAATTGAACAACATGGCCACCTCCATAGAGAGGATCCACCACAAAAGAATCACGAATTAAAGAACAAAACATCAATTCATACATTTACTTTAGTAATATTTGATCATGAATACATCAATCTGATCATGTTTAATACATTTTTGACAAAAGAAAAGGAAATGACTTTACCTGAATTTTGCACCCTAGACCTTTAAGAAGAGAAAATATGCAGATTTTATATATGACAGTGGTGCAATAAACAAACAACATGACCTTTACTGTAATGTATAGCGGGGCCGTCAGCTGGTCTCTGACCTTGCTGATTGGCCCAGGTGCTGTACAATGACATAAAACCCCATTAAAATCCGTTCTGAACTATTTTTAGTTGATCCACATCACTTTTTCCAACATTGCATATTCTGCTGTTTCCATTTCTTTCTTTTTTTTTCTGTGTATAATTCTAAGTGCACGTCTGAACAGCTCCACATGTTGTGCTGTGTACCCTGTCATGTAAGCTAAACCTGGATAAGATAAACAGATCATGAGCAGGGTGATGAAAGGCCTGTTGGTGCGTGTTATTGGGATGTGTAGTGTATTATGAGCGCGTGGCACTTGTTCAAACAGGCCTTTGAACTGGATACGTGGAGTCGGGATTACGCGCTGTCTCGTTCGGGAATGAAAAATGAGGAGTTTGCGCTTCTTGGCAGCGATAGTTTTGATATTAGGTGTTTTTCTTTTTCTTTTTCTTTTTTAGAAAGGAAAAGATCTCGGCTCCGACTCTAATCCCTGTTGTGTCAGTCTGTGGTCGCCAAATGAGAGTATATCATCTCCCTGTCCTGTGTGTGTGTGTGTGTGTGTGTGTGTGTGTGTGTGTGTGCGTGTGCAAGTGTGCATTCTTTTCATTTTGGAGTACATTTTGTCACTGTAACATAAGCTTTACAATAGAGACACATGGCAGGGCTGCAAGATTCAATTTAACCACAACTGTTTACAGCTGTCAATACCGGGACCGACACCACAATAAATGCATTAAATTGCATGTGGCCTCGTGTCACTGAAAATAAGGTGAGTGGACGGGCTGTGTAGGTGATGCCGGCTCTTGCTATTATTACGCGGCTGTGTCTTAAGGGTTGTCTGGGCCGCTGTCCATTGGATTTAATCAGCCTCTATTACCTGCTACCCTTTTCACAGTTAAAATAATCACCAGCAATTACGGACATAAAGGCAAGAGCTGACATGAGAGTCCGAGGCAGAGAAATCACACATAAAGTAATCTCTCTCTCTCTCTCTCTCTCTCTCTCTCTCTCTCTCTCTCTCTCTCTCTCTCTGTCTCTCTCCACCTTGGTTGCTTACGCTGCTTTTGATGTTTTAGGGGCTGTGGAATAGAAGGAGTGAGGGGTGTCTGCCATGACCCCCCTCCCCCCCACGCCGCAACCCCCCACCCTCAATATGGAAATGCCCTTTCACACAACAACACACTCTCACACAGCACTCCTGTCTGTATACGCACTTATCAGGACTCAGCATTGACTTTCATTCATGGAGGACAACCACAGCAAAGCTGTGTTCCTTACCTTAATTTTGACTATTTCGTGCCTAACCTTAACTTTAACCGGAACCCTAACCCTAAAGGTCCAGTTTGTAGAGTTCAGATTTTTAAGCCTTGATGCCTGGTCATTGTAATATTTGGAAAAAACAATTTCGTCTGATTGGGAATATTTAAGTGATAATACTTTTTCATTTGTTGATGAATCTTTTTAAAAAATTCATCAGCTGATATTTACAGCTGTTTTTTTCTCAAGGTTATCTTGGTCACACGGTGCCACATGGCAAACAATAAAGTTGCAGTACCACCGTTTGGCCAATACGGTTTCCTCTTGGTGCTCCTCTTGTAAAATATGTGATTATATGTATAAAGACAACATTTCATGTTTTTATTTATGTCACCTAAAGCTTATATAGATTCTATTGGGGGGGGGGGGCGTGGCTTGTAACCTCTCCACCATGCCACTAAACTCGACACACTGGCCCTCATAAGATTTTTACCAGAGGCCATGAGGTCTGCTGGTCCTAACAAGGTCAGAGTTAATCCTAAAGAGGCAACAAAATAGTTTGTTTATACAGACACACATACACACACACACACACACACACACACACACACACACAATACCTATTTCAAATAAGATGGTACATGCATGTCGTTCCACTCTTTCATAAGAAAACATATTTAACAGTTCAAATCTCACACACACACAAGAATAGAAATGGATGCACATGCTCATACACATGCAGTCAGTGCACACGGTCATGCACACACTCACCCACAAACACACGCGCACACACACACACACACACACACACACACACACACACACACACACACACACGGACACCCACTGCCACCATTAACTAAAAGGGAGGTACAATTTATTGTATGGTGCAGATGAAAGAAGAAGTGAAAATAATTTAATAATTGAGCGCCTCTAAAATGAGGAAAATAGAAGCATGAGAAAAGGGGGCATTGTGATCTACTTTAATCCTCCACGCGCTGCCGACAAATAAGAGACACTATTAAATGTACCTTTGAAATAAATGGGCCCCAATTACTGAGATGGCCGCCGCTCTCTAATGAAGCTTTTGTCAAGGCAGACAAACATGGTGGGGAGTGGGGGGGTTGGGGGGGGGGGGGGGGGGGGGGGGGGGGGGGGGGGGACACTCAAAAAAAGAGGGGGCGAGGAGCGGGAGGTGGACATGTGGGCAGAACCACTCAGACGTTGTATTTTCACATGGAAGTTAAATTCACGTAAATGTTGGCGGAGTTGGCGACGCAGAGAATGCTCCGTTTTAGAAATGTAAGGATGAAGCCACAGCAGCTGTAGCCGCGTGGAGAGCAGGCAGTGAAAAAATGACCCGCGCAATTAAAAAAGATATGCTAAACGTGGACAATATGAGCATTAGCGGCAATCATTGCCGAGGGGGTTGCTCGGTTACATTAGCTGTTATGTGTTCGGGAAATAAGTCGTGTTAAATGGGTTTAGGAGAGTTGTTTTGATAATGGCATTTTTGTTGAATCTCTGCTTTTTAATTATGGGGTCAGAAGGTAGCAGCTCAAACTCCCTCTCTTTCATCCCTCTTCACAGCAGTGAGTGCCGCTGACCCTGCTCGCAGCGATACCGAACACAGCGCCGTGTAAAACATAGCCTCAATTACTTTTGTTCCAGCTCTTTTCCTGAGAGCCGCTCCAACAAAGAAATGTGGCGGCGGCGCGAAAAAAGCGCATGGAAATCCGGTGCTGCTGGCCGAGCTTTTCGTTCTCCCCTTTTAAATCCAACAACGAGCGCACTGATTCAAACGGTGCAAAAATCCCCAAACGAGAAAACACAAGGTGTCGTCCAGTGACCCCGCCCCGCTGCCCCTCCACCTCCACCTCCACCTCCACCTCCACGCCCATGATACCGATCTCTCCGTGCGGAAGCCCTCTCCCCGCGTTCGATCGATCGGTCGAGCGGAGGACCAGACCTTGCACATGGAGCTGCTGGACGAGCAACAGCTTGTCAGAGGGTAAAGGTTAAGGCCATGATTGTCTGGCGTGGCCCAGACCGAGGTCAGGAGGTCTCAGTCAGGGTCAGGACCCGCGGTGACCCCCCCCCTCCCCAGGTCTGTGCCCCGTGTTTCTGTTGACTATACACACGGCTGTCACTGCTGCTTCCTTGCTTCGTTACGCGGGAAGGAGAGAGCGAGTCCGACAGAGGAATTCCAAGGACATTGATATTCTGTCTATCAAAGATCACATGGCTTTATTGCTTAAAAAAATATATATATATGCAGGTTTCAAATCTGATTTTAAAAGGTTGATAATGTCGATGACCTGACTACTTTGCTTAAACGATCTATTTCTTAGAGTTGTACATTTATTCTATAACAACACTGGTATCTGACTCCATGTCTAAGCACCGCACAAGGTCACATGATTTCCTACAGTGAATATTTGTGCATACACAGCCCACCTTAAAGGTGCAGTGTGTAAGATTTGGTGACATCGAGTGGTGAAGTTGCATGTTGTATCCATCACCTCAGCTTAGGAGAATCTATGGTAGACGTCAGTTGTCATTAAGACTCAAAAGGTGGTAGTATAGTCACTATATGTCCACTCTGGGTCACGATAAAAACATGGCGGCCCCCGTAGAGGGGACTCGCTCCTCATGTCAAATGTACATTAGTTGAGCTCATTCAACGGTCAACAGCATTTTTTTTTGCTGTTAATGGAGAAAGTAATCGCAACCTGTCCTCATCAACAGCACTTTGTCTCTGCAGCACATTCACCTGGCATGAGTGCTTCATAGAGCCCCGACTTTAAATAAAGCAAACCATCCCTTTAATGGCTGCATGAGGAAAACATGCATAACAAGATAATCGCATAAGGACGTGACACGGTCTCCAGGATTCAGTCAGCGTGTCCCACAGGTTAACAAGTGCAGGCGTCACCTGCAACGCAGCCATTATGGCCTCAGCTGGTGCGTTAAACATAACAGAGTATAATGTGTACTGCCGCCCTACTGTACTATTCATTCCTTCATTACTATTTTATATATGAGTATGATTAACACTCATTGCGCGGCTCAGCTCCCGGCCCTCTCTGTCGGAGGCCTCCACTAAAGACAGCTCAAGCTTGAGACTCTTTTTTTTTTTTTTTCCCTCAGTCATTTAAATTTTTACACTTCCATTTACCCGCCTTTTAATTTAGCGTATAATGACGCCATTAGAAGAAAATCCATCTGGAAGTTCTGTTGGGAGCGCTTAATGTACCGTGGCTTTTCGCCTGCTAATGCCGCCGTGCGCCTGCATTGGCAACAGATGCTCTGAAAGCAACGGATACATTCTGGCCCCGGCGTCATTACAACGGTGCCCATGTCCAGGATAAATGTTGCTGCTTGTTCAGGACTATCATACCTGCGATGGGACTGTAAAACACGCAGGATATACAGCCCACCGTATCGCTGCCAATGAATTCCAATTTTTCAAGCCGTTTATTCACAAGCTCGGGCTGTAAAAATGTGTCTCTTGTTCCAGACAACGGCGAGAGGCCGTAACTCAGCGGCAAGTGAAGCCGAGGGAGACGGATGGGAGAAGTTCAGGCTTAAAGAGTGGGTGTTCTCGACTGTTTTTATTTTTATCGCAGCAAAATCTGAACTTAGACCGTTGTCACATTGCCACCCATCAACAAGCACCCTTGTGCGGATCATCTTCTGCGATTCAAAAACCGCAGAAAATGGCAGGAAAAATTGTTTTCGAGGTGATTAAGTGCGAGGGATAATTAAGTGGAATAACAAACAATTTCCTGTGTGGATGACTGCTGATTAGTGGCGTTCCCCAAAGCTGCCTCGGCCTTTTTTTTTTTTTTTTCTCTCCATCCTCTCCGCCTCAATTATGTTAATGCTAACTTTCTCTCCCTGAAATTACCGTGATTAATTTTCTCTTGTTTTGAATTACAATCGCGCTGGCTGCTAGCACTTTAAAGCATTCATTAATTCCCAATTAGATTGGTGGGCTCATTTGCTCCAGTGCGGCTCGGTTCTGTAGCACTTTGTGTTTAATGTGCTAATCGGGCCAGATTAAAAACAACTAACCTCTTATGAGAAGAGAAAAGTTATTCAACGCTTGCATTAACATAATTTATCCCAGGATGGTTAATTAGACTTTTGCCGCAATCGTCACGGGGACCGGGCCAACGGCCGCTGGATGCCGAAGGCGCGGTAAGTTCTCGGTGCGGCGGTAATGGATGGTGCTCACGTCGGCTTCCTTGGGTCGGGAGCAGCTTGTTAATGTGTTGTCTGTGCTTATCTCCGATCATCCCACATGTCTAAGACAGTGCGGTGTTTTTCGATCCCTGTACTTTATGTTTCTCTTGTGCTTTGTTACAAGCACTCGAACAGCATTAACAGCTCACTACTCCATTTACCCAAGACTTGGACTGTCTCTAACTCATTTACCACCATCAGAGGATCGACGCTCCGGGCGAACATGAGTGGGGTTGGATGTAAGGAAGAGAGAATGCTTTCATGTCCCGATGTGATCTCCTCAAATGGGACCTGGAACCTGGGACTGAAATATTGTTTAGCCGTGTGTATCGCGCAAAGCTTTTTCATCAGAAGATGAGAGATACCGCTGTGTGTGTGTGTGTGTGTGTGTGTGTGTGTGTGTGTGTGTGTGTGTGTGTGTGTGTGTGTGTGTGTGTGTGTGTGTGTGTGTGTGTGTGTGTGAGAGCCTGAGAACTGGTCCTGAGAGGTTTGGTAAAGAACAGTGGTTGTCCAGATCAAAGAAATATAAACCTTGATCATTGCATCTATCAGAGCTTCTTGTAGGGTTCTCTGCTCGGAACTTTTTTCAGATTAAAGAGTCCTTTCATAGATAATTCACTTAAAATACCCTCATGGAGATTTAAACCAGTGATATTATTTAAACGCTTTATTTAACCATGTCCTTGCGTCATTACAGAGTTTTTGAATTCTATTTCATCATAATTCATTTGTGTCTTTTGTGTCATTTGTGTGTTTTTGTGCAGTTTAACTTCCAATTCGAAAAAGTTTCATTTTCAGAATGCAGGCATCTGACTCCGTCAGTGTTGCATTGTGACTCATTCCCACCATTATCATCTGTTACAACAACCACAATGTATACATGGCAATGGCAACAGATGATCTCTGGTTACAGTTCTTCACTTGGGCCAAACTTACCCAAACCTTTCCGTGCATCCTCATAGTTACAGCTGGTCATCTCTGCTGTCCAATGAAACATCAGCCAGAAACCGATCTGACCAGCCAAATGGCTCTTTCTAAGCAGGCATGTGTAGAACAGCCACTGCACTTCTCATCTTCACATTTCTGCTCTTGTTTTTGCCTGAAAACTCAGAATTCAAGTTCCAAAAAGAATTCTTTGCCATCACCCTGTTGAACAAAAGAGTTTGTGATCTAGTTACCATGGGGACATTATTGTTTGCCCATTACCGGTGAAGAAATGTACATTATTACATCGAAAAATGTAAAAAAAAAGACAAATATCATTTGGCGGCATAAAAGGACATGAGTTTGACACACGTATATCATCAGGTTTTTTTGTGTTACGTTAGACAAGGTTTACTTTGATATTAAGCACGAGACATGAGGAGGTATATAGGTTTCCAAGATGTAGCACTGAGTGGAGGGTAGTGTCTTTAAGGCAGCAGTTGCTCCATATGTTTGGAGTCAGGTGTTCTCATACGTGTTTCTTGCAGACACCGGGAACATGGTCACTATAGTGGCCAAGTACAATGACACATGTTGTGAATAAGACTATCATCTCAGTCCTCATGTTGCTTTGACCCCTTTCATGTCTCAAGTGCTCGGACACTGGCAACATTTATTAGCAGCCTTTTAGAATGACAATGCAGCGAGTATCACCCCATCGAGTGTTTTGTTCGGGTAATTCGCCGAGCATTTCCAACACTGCTGAAGCATCAAGATGAAAACCATTGTGTCTTGTGCTCAAATGGACACTTACTTATTTCATTGCACACTTTTCATCTATATGGAAATGAAATGATGTGCTCTCAAGCCTTGTTTGCTTGTTTGTGTTGTCCGGCTGGGACAATGAAAGGGAAAATAAGAATCGCCCGTGTGCTGGGAACTTTTGTAGAGGCAGCTCTCGTTGCATTATTTCAGGGCAAGAGGATATGAGGGCCGGATGAAAGAGATGTCCAGATGTCACAGGCAGTCTAAATTTCTCATTTTGGCGAACAGCGCGCAGCTTTTCGAGAGCATGATTGCAGTGTTTGTGCTCGGACGAACGCGTCGCTGTAAAGACACAATAATTTGGCGCTGGCGTTTTAATCAAACAGATGAGTCGCGCTCGCGAAGCTGCGGGAGATCGAAAGATCAAACACGTCACATGGAGTCTCGCCCAACATAAACAGTGGCTTATTCCTTGCGTTGTGGCTCTACAGGTGCACGCTGTGGATAGAATCATCTCCAGACCTCCATCTCCTCCATTTCCTGCCTCAAACCGGAGGGGGGGGGGGACAAAGGGACCCTTGTCCAGCGGTCATGCCCAGTGCCACTGGGAAGTGAAGGCGGGGAGAATCAGGAAGGGGCAGGAACAGGGCTCCCAACTACAAGGTAACAAGGGAAAACCAATCCCTCCTGGAATTATCCTGATACTGGAGACACAGGGCTCAGCAGACAGTGGATCAATGTGTCTCTCCACTGGGGGGAGGAGGGGGGGGACCCGAGGAGGAGGAGGAGGGGGAGGGGAGGAGGGGACCCGAGCAGGATATTGCAGCAAAGAAAGTGTGCCACACTGTGTCCACCCCAAAGTTGCGGAGCCGGATCCGGTTACCTTGTTCAGATGTTGTACGTTTGAATGTTCACTTGCCTGCTTTGGCCCAGTGCCCGCGCCACACCTATCAAAGAAGTGGCTTTGGAACTAGTGTTACAGAACACAATGGGGCAGAATGGTCTAATAAGCCTCGTCCTGTTGAGGTGTACCGCAGAACATGAAGCGCAAGTCAAGCAGAGGGGAAGGGGAATGTTTCGAGGACCTGTAGCTATGTATTAACATTTCAGATTAGATGCAGAGTTGCACTTTGTTTAGCAGATGGTGACTGTCCAACTCCATCAAACCACAGATATATATGCATGGGTCAGACAAAGTTATACATGTGGAAGAGGACAAATTATGACTCCAAGAGACTGTAAAATATTCCAGTATGCTATTGTTCATCTATACAAGCACAGAAATGCCCTCATTAATTAGTATTACCCAAACCCCAAATGTGTAACGCAAGGTCGTCCATGAAATAACTTAATAAGATAAGATCGACTTCATTCACTGCGAGGGAAATGCTTCAGCATGATGCTTTGCCATCTTGCAGCTTGGTGTGCCATTCAGTCAGAAGTCAGCTTTGGTCAGGTGCATAGCTGCAGCTACTTCACCTGCTCATTTACCAAGGTGATCGCCAATGAACGTTTGATTCCAAAGTAGACTTTAGCCATTAAGTAAATTCCGAGCATTTAAGGGAGATATCTGTGGTGGGGTGCGAATGTCAGGAGAATTGGAGGCAAGTGAGTGGGCATGTCGTTGACAGTTTGAACCAAAATCAAAGTCAATACCTCAGGATTGAAATGCAACGCAGTGTATTTGCGAAATCTTCAATCACATTTCAAATGAAGGACATAAAAGTGAAATGCCTTGAGCTGCTTTTCAGACACTCCCTGGAGTCCACGTCCTTGTCAGAGATGATGAGGCTCAACCCACTTGGATTTTCGTATGGTCCATCACTCACTTGCTCTTTTCATCATGAGCAATTAGAAGCTCACTGCAGCCCCACGTAAATCGATGGTTTTGCTTCTAACCCTGAGCTAACAAAGTTTTCTCCACCACTTTCCTCTCTCTGGGTGGGGGTGGGGGTGGGGTGGGGGGGGGGGGGGGACCACCACCA
>JAFBJT010107941.1:166459-180604 GCA_016785325.1 Chascanopsetta lugubris | reverse complement strand
CTTCTCTCCGTTTCCTCCTCATCCACCAGCGCACATCGCTCTTCCTCTCGTCTCTTGTCTGCTTTCATGAAAGCAGTAGGTTTCCTCTTTGAGCCGACACACGCACTGGAAATGAAAGAGCAAAAACACCCTTGGTCCTTGCCCCCCCCCCCCCACCCCTCCCGTCCCCTTCCCTCCACACCCACTGTCCCACCCTTACAATGCACTCTTGTCTAGTACCGTGTTTTAGCGGATGTCATCATCCGACATCCATGAATGAGTGGCTGCGTCACGTATTGATCCGCTCCCTTTGTGTAGCCCGGCGAGCTCGCGGTAATTAGCATCGTCCATTAGAGACTTTCCTGAGCTAACGTGCCCATTAGGAGTCAAAGCTTCTGTTCTGTCTCCGGTGAACGTTCATTTGGCCCAGACTTTCTTCTGCAAAGAGCATAATAAGGGAGCGGTAAAACGATGTTGTGCAGCCACGAAGAGTGGGAAACATAAAGTGGGTGTTTAAATGCATTAAAAGGCATGTAGATTTAATTAACGCCCGAGATAGCTGGCAGCTTTGTCCTTGTGCTGTAAATGATCATCTCGGCAAAGATCAGTTGGAGGACGGTTTTAGAAAAGGAGGCTTTGTGACGGGCCTTTTCCTTCTGCCGTGGCGACACCGTGGTACCAAAAGTGAGCCATTTAGCATCTCTTGGTATTGTTTGTTGTTTGCCTCCAAGAAGTTACGGGATTTGTTAGCGACAAAGCTCCAAACTGAGTGAAATGATCACAGGTTCAGTGTGTAAGATTCTAATCCCTGTCCGCAGGAATGGACCACATTAATGTTCAGAATTTCTCCTCATTATCAAGCATAATTGACTGACTTTTGATTCATTTTGTTCACTTTAATAGTGGCCCAGTCACATCATCCGTCATGTGTCACTAATTCGTACAGTTCACTTTTAAAATAAAAAATTGCTTTCTCTGGTAAAAACGGACAATCCAAAACAAAGAGAAACTCTGTATATCCTGGTTTATCACCCCCTCCTTTACGTTACGTCATTGTCATTTCACTTCATTGAATGAAGCGCCAAAGTATATTCCACTTCACCACTAGATGTCTCTAAATCCTATCCACCTTATTTCATTATCGAGCACAATAACAAATTTGAGTTGTCATTTCGGTGCAGGGCTCGCACCGAGGTGTTTAGTAGATGCGGTCGTGCAGCTCCAGTCAGAATGTGTTGACTCTTGATGGAATCGTTCCTTTGCCTGTGTGGACCTGAGTATTGATTGCAACACAAGAGGTTCACATCTACTTGTTTACTTTCTCTGTTTACTGTTTGCGCTCCTCTGCCAGCCAAAGATATTATTTCTCCGTGGAGGACCCTAGAGAAGCGCCAACACCGCGCTCAGTGTCCGACCCCAACGCCCGATGAAGCGCCGCTCGCGTAATGACAGGCCGGGCGGGGGAAACTACCGCCGCCAGTAGAGGCTCTTGGTGAGGCGTCCAAACAGCGGCGCTCTCGGGGGCCCCTGGCGGATGGCGTTCGGGGATGCGTGTCGTGTTGACCCCGCTGACCATCAGCTGGCTGAGAGGGGAAACGAGAAGGAGGGAGCACCGACGGTAAAGTGCTCAGCCCCGAAGCCATTATGATTAACCATCAGCAGTTTTTGTGTAATCATCGGCAACGCGCGCACATCACAATCCTGCATGGAAAGAGCTGCGGAGGGAAATCAATCACATTATATGACTGTAGACGTGCTTTATTGACCTCTGTTGGTGTTCACACATTTCATACTTGATTTGTATCTAGCGCCAGACGTTTAGAACAATGCGGGCAATTTGGGCAATGAGAAAAAACAGGGCAGCGTTTTCGAGCTCCCGGCCCGTGCTCGTGGATTGAGTGCTACTTTACGGAAAAGCGCGACCTATTTTAGACGCACTTCCTGCATAGCATTACGCGGGAGCGGCGGATGGAGCCGTTAGCCTCGCTCGGGCCCGTCGGGGGGGAATATATTTGTAGCTTGGACTGACTTTATCTCGCCCGGGCAGACAACAGTAAATAAGAGTTGGATGTCTCATTATCTGAACAGTGAGCCGTGACAGCAGCATTCATCCAAAAGGCATTGTATCGAAAGGTTAAGAGAAGTTATGAGAAAAGTAATGCATTATTAAAATACCTTTCGCACTGAAGTCGCCGTTGATATATTTTCCTTAGTAATGAAAGAAGGACTCGGTGGAAATGTAATAATTTGGAGGCCCATTTCTCCGGGGCCTTTATTCCCCCTCTCGCTCTTCAACAATTTATCCATGGGGGAGGGGGGGGGTGAAGAGCTCACAGCCAGCGAACAGACAGTAAACATTTTGTTATAGTCAGAACCATCTCTTATTACTGGTTTTTCATTAGAAAGAAAGCCCTTCCAAGCATTCAAAAGCATTTCGGCGGATGAAGATGCTTCACAATTTTCTCCCTCTCACCCTCTTTCTCTCCTCACTGTACCTGAATCCTTTCTCTTTTTGATGCTGTTAAGGGAGTAATTGAGTGCAGAAAATGGCTTGGCTTATTTGGACCGAGTCTGATCCAGAAATGATTAAAGCTAAAGGGGTTTTGAGGTATTCAAAGAGAGAGAATGACAGAAAGAATATGGTTAATGCTTCTTCTTTTTTCCCTCCTCCTTCTTTTTCTTGTTCCATTTTGCGAGGGAGCGAAAAAGACGAGGAAAAGAGAGGCGGCGGGGGGGCGGGGGGCGGGGGGGGGGCGATGGGTACGAGGGCTGAGCATTGAGCAGCCAGACAGGTTGGTGTTTCATGGAAGGGGGTAGGGGGGTGGGGGGGGGGGTGTAGGTGTGGGCGGCACAGAATAGCCCTCCCTACTCATACCCCTATTAAAAGCATCAGGATTGTCAGAGATGGTAAAGACAGGAAATCACTGTAAGAAATGAAGCTTCTTTTACCAATTACTGAATACCGAGTGCACACCTTGGAGCTCTTTGTCCTCTGTAGCACCAGCTCTCTCTCTCCCTCTCTCTCTCTCTCTCTCTCTCTCCCTCTCTCTCTCTCTCTCTCTCGCTGGCTTCCAGCCTTTGAGTCGGATGCATTAGCACCAGGGCCTGGAGAGGAGGCAGCGTTGTTCAAAGCCCCCCGGTCGGACTCACTTCTAGCCTGTCGTTGTGGCTCCTTTTCAGGCTTTTATTCGCAGACAGTCGGGGCAGGTCTGAAAAGAGACGCCCTCAACCTCTCCACTCAAACATTTATCTCTTTGCTTTTTTTCCCCCTCGCTGCAGCAGAAATGATTAGCGGAGGGAGCCATTTACTGATCTGTGGCTGGCACCTTTTTTTTTTTTTTTTAACATGCGACGTGTTAAAAAATAAAAAGGGGGCACATTCGACTCACACCTACACGCTCGCCTGCTCCAGCCCTCAAATGTACACGTGCACAAGTTTGTATTAGATGGAGAGAGGACTTTATTAATCCCCGGAGGGAAATTAAGTTGGTGAACGGCAAAAATACAATAAAAAAAAACAAACACCTCATTTACTAAATCAACAGGAAATCGGAGGTAAAGTGAAGTTGTTGAGGTGCTGGGAGATCGTTGGGCCCGACCTGCTTCCACTGCTGTGCAAATGGTATAATACAGATGTTGGGATGATACTGCAAACAAAATATGATATGTCATACATTTTCATGTAGTTGTCATCATTTTAGTATAATACAGTATAGTTTGTAATGATAATACAAGTCATTTATGTATTTACATAAACATACATACAAATGTATTTATACACGCGTATACACTAATTTCTCTATATCGTAGACAATAATGTTAGTAATAGTAATACCACAACATCGTCATAATGGCTGTTCTTCTTGTTATTATTAATCATGGCAGCTCTGCCTGTGGTTGTGGTAGAATTTTTAGAATCAAGTCTCCTTTTATCTTTTCAATAATTAATAGGAGCCTCTGGTGGAGGATGTGTCAGGTCATTGGGTTTGGATAGATGGCTTCCACTGTGACCTTTCACCCCCGACCCCGACTCCTCCTGGGACCCATAAACACCTCCAAGTCTGGCTCCCCATCCCGCCCACTGACCATGTCAGTTAATGACATCCCAGTTAAAACAATACCAGGTAGCTAATGTGAGGGCATTCGGCGCCTGTGGTGCGGCTCTAGCTTGTTTGTGTGTGCGTGCGTGCGTGCGTGCGTGCGTGTGTGTGTGTGCGCGACGCTCCCATACGAGTCCACAGGAGCTGTCTGAGCACATTCTCACATTATAGCCTCTGTGAGGGCCGTCGCCGCGGATGCGGTTATGGTGATAGCCGCTGGTAATGGTGTCGTTAAAGAAGATATAGCTGCCAAATTAGAGGTTCACAGAGCATATTTGCCTGGGCCGCGGCCGCCTTCAGGATCCATAACGTTGTTAGTGAGTTTTCATAGACCGCGCTGACGGATGCTGTCGCCGTGTTCGGGGTTTGCTCTTATCAAGACACATGAGGATATTATTATGTAAGATTACTCATTCTGGAGGGATTTAACTCTGGGTCCCTTCCTCCGCCGTCGCAGCCCCCCCCCCCTCACCCCCACCCCCACCCCCACCCATAACGTTGTTAGTGAGTTTTCATAGACCGCGCTGACGGATGCTGTCGCCGTGTTCGGGGTTTGCTCTTATCAAGACACATGAGGATATTATTATGTAAGATTACTCATTCTGGAGGGATTTAACTCTGGGTCCCTTCCTCCGCCGTCGCACCCCCACCCCCTCACCCCCACCCCCACCCCCACCCCAACCAATCCCTCCACGTCGTCCTCACCTCATCTGTCATCCGCATCCACTGGCAGACAGCGGGGGGGGGGGGGCACACTTTTCAAATCACCCGGTATTTTGCCACGAGCGCTGTGTTGTGATGCTAATAAGATTTTCATTTATTTTTGAAATGTATGACTTCATTTTAGCCGCATGCATGAGTACAGGTGTTTTTAATGGTTTGATATTTTTAGGCTGGTGTTAATGTCAACCATCAGGAAGTTGCCAGAGTTGACAGCAAGGGTCTGTGTGTGTGTGTGTGTGTGTGTGTGTGTGTGTGTGTGTGTGTGTGTGTGTGTGTGTGTGTGTGTGTGTGTGTGTGTGGCATGAGGCATCGGCGCTCTCTGGCAGCCATTTGCAAGGTTAATGTTGTAGAAAACAACATCCATCTCTCGGTGCCCCCCCCCCCCTCAAAACAGTTTCATTATTCCTCGCGCTCTGACCCCTCTCCTCTTCTCATGGCGGTGTCACATGTGACATGCATCATATTATCGCTGAGCGATGCAATCAATAAAATTTCAAAGTCCGGTCTGCAGCGCTGCCACGTTACCCTCACAGCGTACATATTTGAAAACATAGGGTCAAATTGCCAGCGTATTTATATATATGCGCCGCCGCCGCCTCCTCTGCTCCCCATTCATCCCAAGTTGGGCTGATGAATAAGACACCGGCTGAAGGCTCCGACTATCCATAATAATAACGGAATGGGTTTAGTTTGGGACTGTGATGAAGGAAGCTGTGCACAGCTTTGTTTGGTGCCAAGACAAACTCCCTGATTCAGAGGATTTCATTATTTAAACAAACATACAACTGAATCAAGGCGGTGGCGCTCTCCATCTTATTCTGCTGTGTGCTGTGTTTTACATGTTCCTCATATTCAAGCATCAATGACGCATAATCCTGTAAAGCCACATTATGCCACATTACTCAGTGTATGAGATGAAGAAAACACCTCATTGAAGCAGGAAAATACTGTGTTGATTATGAGGTGAAAACATCGGCTGTTAAACTGTAGCCACATAAAAATAAACTTTTACTATTGTGATATAAAGATAAAAACAAGAGTGTATGGAGGCAGACAAGGGCTAATTCAAGTCTAAAGAAGCTAAAGCCTGTATGGTAAAACTTTCAATATTCATTCATTCATATGTTTGTTTATTTAGTTATGATAGTATTGTGTTTATTTACATTTGAATGTAAAATGTATATTTTTTTCAATTTTTGTTTAATGGTCCACATCCTAGACTGATATGTATCATGTGTTACTAAATACCTTATTGGTAAAGTGTAAACTATATGTCATCTTACATAAATTAACATTATAAATGATCATTAATTCTAAATACAGTAAATCTAAATTCCTTCATTTATTACGTGAACATTTTGATTTAATAAAGTAATGCATACCAAAAAATAACAGTAAAAACCATCATCATCACATTATGTATTTATCCATTTATTGACTTACTTACTTACTTACCTACAGTAGCACAGACCACAAAAGCTAAACTAGATAACTCAACTAAAGACTCGTATACTGGTTCTTCCATGAGAGGTGTTCATCTGCAACATATAACCTCGCCGCTGGATGTCACCAAGTCCTGCAAATGGTGTCTTTAAAAAAATAAAAAATAAAAGAAGATCAACAGTGTACACACTCATATTGCAGCCAGAGTCGATACTATAACATGGGTCCGTGTGAACATCCACCTGTGATCTGCTGGACTCCCCTGTGAGCTCCCTGTGGTTCCCTGCAGCCTGGACTCTCAGCTCATCCTGCTGCCGCTGCTTCTTTCTCTCTGTCTGTGTCAAACGCGTTTCATGGAAAGGGACAAAACAACGGAGTGAAGGTCTCATGTTTAAACCAAAGTTAGAGTCGGGCACATTTGTAAAAATGACCTGCGGGTAATCAGTAAGTAAAATAAGCTTAAGCCAGAGGCAACAGAAATGGACAAAAAAGCGCTGATAAATTGCTGAGCTCGTTGTGGATTCCAAACTCAATTGTGGCATTTTCCCGGCTAAATTGAAATGTGCATTACGGCCTGAATATGCCTGACTTTGGGGGAGTGATGCATTTTATTTTCCCCACAGATGCGGTCCCCGTGAAAGCGGTGTTTATTGCCGTGCTTTCAGTGAAAAGGCCATCTTTAGGACCTCTTGATCAATCTGTGACCTTTAAGTACATTGCCGTCTCGTAAATAGGAGGATGCGCTTACAGAGACTTCAAAAGCTAGGGGACCCGATAATTTCAAAATGGAGCGGTGTGGAGTGGCGCTGGTGGGGAGTCCATACAGTGAAAAGGCCATCTTTAGGACCTCTTGATCAATCTGTGACCTTTAAGTGCGTAGCCATCTCGTAAATAGGAGGGTGCGCTTACCGAGACTTCAAAAGCAAGGGGACCCGATAATTTCAAAATGGAGCGGTGTGGAGTAGCGCGGGTGGGGAGTCCATACAAGCCCGCCTTGTTCTCCGCACACCTCCTCTTTGCTCTACAACAGCCAGTTAGGGTAATAGCTCAGGGGGGAAAGGGGACGAGCGAGCGAGAGAGCGAGCGAGGGAGGGAGGAGGAGGGATTGATGGAGAGAGAGAAAAACAGGTAATTACTGGTAATCATTGGTGGAGGAAGAGCTGATGATCACTACAGTATAACAGATTGTACTGTTCCCGGTTCAAAAACACTGCGGAGGCCGGATGCGCCGCTGTCGGCAGGTAACGATAAAGAAATTAGTCACTAACCTTAACCACCAATGCCCCCCCCCCACCCCCTCGTACCCTCCACCCTCCACTTCAATGAATGAATGATGAAAACAATTCAGCAAAACCACAGTGACACCAAACTGCACAGCCGACACGTCACACGGGGGGTTAATGAGTGAGCTCACGGGTTTGATGTCTCGGTGCAGGAAGCCCACAGAGTGGATGCTTTCGATGGCCTCTAAAATCTGCTTGCCCAGCCTCAAGGTTGTGGAGACGGAGAAGGTGCCGCGGCTCATGGTTCGCCGCAGATCGGCCAGATTCCTCCCCTTTGAGGGGCGGGGGGGGGGGTGAAGAGTTGCATTATGGGTAATTGTGGAGGCCATTGGGTTACTAGTAAGAAATGTAAACAAAATCTCACTTGAAGTTCCATGACCACGTAATTAAATCGATCGTTTCTGCCACAGCCTACGAAGCGACACACGTGGTCTTTGCCTGTTAAAGAATCAATGAATTCATAATCAATTCATGATCGAAGCCACAACATGAACTTCAGACTGCTCCATCAGTGACAGTGGGGGGTGGGTGGGGCGGGAGGGTTGGCACCACTCACCCTGCAGCTTCTTCAGCACCGCCACCTCCATCTTCAGCACCTGTTTGGGCTGCTGAGCCGACTCCACCTTCAAGGCGACGGTGGCCTGACTCAGCTGATCCAAGACCTCGTAGATCTCCCCGAACCCGCCTCCACCAATCTTCCTCACCTGGCGAGGAAGAGGAGAAGAGGGGCTGTTGACATCAAAGACAAGAGTTCCCACTTGTTCCCAGAAACCATTTTCCGTTGATGACCGGCGACGGTGTTAATACAGCTGTCGCAATGCCTTGCAACACTAGACGCAGAGAAGTCTGCGTGGACGACATCATGGGAATCGAACCCCAAACCGCTCGCGTTCACTTACGAGACGGGGGGGGGGACACCATGTGTTTGCATCAGGTTTTTACGTGAGTGGAAATCTGGTCACTCGGTGTCCGGGACGCGCGGCAACCATGTCACATCGGCGTAGAAAGGTTATTATTATGGGATGCATCGTGTCACTCACCACTTTCCATCGGTCCCTGACCACGTCTGCCACTGACAGGATGTCAGTGTGCTCTGCAGACCCACTCATCCTGAGAGCTCTCAGCTGCAGCCTGCACCTGGCATCAGTGGATCCACACCCTCACTGAAACACACAGGGACCAGGGTTTTTTTGTTGTTGTTTTTTAAAAAATTTCATTTCAACTCTTTATCAGTCTCATCTTTAAAATCTCACAAATGACACGTTCTCGTTTTGTTTATTTACTGTCACTGTCTCACAACAACACAACACAGCGGGGACCGCTCACCTGCAGAGATGCAGCGGGGTAGCATTGAACGATTAGCCACACCTCACAGGAGACGCTAACCCGGGGCTAGCTCGCTAGTTGTCAGGGAAACAGCAGCTAACGGAGGGCTGTGTTTTCAGCCAGCACACACGCCGAGTGCTATAACGCTGCTAATTACTGGATAATAACCCGTCTTCTGGGGGGATTAGCCGCGGCGACGCTAATCTCTCGCCGCTCCGGTGGTCGTGTAAACAAGCTAACTAGCATGTTTGGGGGCGACAGGACCCTCGGCTAACCAACCAACCAACAAACCCCCGCCCCCCTCTCTCTCTTACCTCGCTTTGGCGCAGCAGTGTGATAGCGGCTAGCTTGCGGAGTCCAAACGGGGCCCATGCTACCGGTCCTGGGCGTCTGTCGGAGTGCTGGAGGTGCAGTGGCGGACCATAGCTGGACGTTACGTTAGCCCGCAACCATGCTAATGGATGCGGAGATGTGATGATGCTGGCTGCCCCAGTGCGCTGGAGCACACACACACACACACACACAGAGACAGCAGCAGCAGCAGCAGAGGACGAGGAGGTGACGTCACAGCAGGAGTCCTGCGACTGACGGTGACGTAGCAACACTGGTAGAGAAACACTGGTGCTGATCAACGATAAGACACATAACGTGGTGGTGACGCGTGCATATTTTTGTTTATAGGCTGGTGCCAGTGAGGCAATGAAGTTATTAAGCGGAAGCCCACGCCATGCCTCGCGCACACCTGTTATCTTTAGATCAAAGGCACACTGCTTGGATCATGGGCACATTCCCTTGACCTCAGGACACAGGAACTAATGTCAGTACTAATAGGAAACAGACACATGGGCGTCGCGCCCAGGTCTTCGGGACTACTAACAGATGTACAGGCAATGTCAACCCTGTTTAACTTATTATGCCAAATACAGGACTTGACACTTTTATGGAGGCCATGTTGACAGAAGCTGAGATCCTTTCATTTAAATCTTACAAACTGAGTATTTGATAAAAAAAAAAAATAGTTTAAACGTTTTAAAAGTCCTCACTAGATTCACAGGGGGGGCTTGGGGGCCCACTGGAGCCCATGTCTACGGCCCTGCTACTTATATGGACCCACTGACAACACTCAGTTTCTGTTTGTGAACCCAGTCTCCGCTTTCCGGCGCTGCAGTGACAGTCAAATCAAACGTACACGGATACGCCAATGGGAGTGGTCAGCCGCTCGGATTGGACAACAGGATGTGAGTTGCGCTGTTTTCGGGGTGAGGCGCTGCCTGCAGTTTTGCGGGGTGCATAACTTTTGTTGTTTGACCTGCGTGTTTGTTTCCGCGCTTTCACCCCCGCGACCCCACGCACTACTTTCTCCCCCTCTTTACCACGCCGAGGCGGATGGACCTAAAGTGAGCGGAGCCGTGGTGGAGCCGCCTGCGGGGCGCTCGGCTCGGGTGTCGAAATCAGCGGAAGCGCCGCCGCGGCCGCGGAGCAGAGCGGTGCGGAGTTACTTTCCACAGAGCGACGTTTCATGCGTGGGGGAAGAGTCAGCAAAAAAAAAAAAAAGAAAAGAAATAAAAGTTGTGGACATGTTTTCCTGGTGGCAGCGCACGGTTTCACGCACACGTCGCGCGACGTCGTAACGCCACCGCCACCGACACCCCGGCGGCTCGTGCAGACGTAACTTGTGGAGCGACTCTCCCTTCCTATTCTCGAACCTATTTACGCCAGTTCGCCATATTTGTGCGCAGCGGAACTCGAGGGAAAGTTGTTGTCAGAGTTATGACACTCGCTGCGCACTGTCCCTCCACGGGGCTGCAGCCAGTCGACTTTGATCCGAACCAAAGTGTCTCCATGGGGCCGGAGCCGTGCGCACCCTTCACAAGGTACAGACACTCATCTCTTCCTTGCTTGGTCTCTTCTTTTAAAAAAACAAATAAACAACAACAACACCAGTGGCCATTGCTCGGCTGATTGCACGAGCCCCTTCGTTTCCTGTATTTCTTGTTGTGCCAAATGGCAGCTAAACTGTAAACTGCCTCCAGTGTGTGTAACTTCTCCTGTGTGTGTGTGTGTGCACATGCACCCATACTTCATATGTATATTTATATATATACATATATACATACACACACACATTAATTTTCCACTCTCCATTTCTGCTGCACACATGTTAACTCTTGCCTGCCCGGGCCCGTGTAGGCCTCGGTTTCCTCTTTGCAGCACAGCAGTGAAAGTGAACTCACCCTTCCTTCATTTCTCTGCACAGATCTGGCAACCCGCAGAGGATGAGAGGAGCCTCACATCACGACCAACCTCAGATTTGATTCTGCAAGAGCCAAGGGAGCGTTGCACACTTTTCCCCCTCTGGGATTTCTATTTCCTCTTAAATACCTCTGCGCACACAATCAAACAAAGCAGCCCCCGGGCCCCGGGGCCCGAGGACGCACACTACAGAGGCGCCAGGTTCACTTTAGCAGACGCGAGCGAGAGACGCCTCACCGCATTAGAATGAGTCTCCCACCTCAAGTCAACACTGACAAGGGCGGCAAGCACAGGGCTGCAGCCCTGAAGGAGTCTGTGCAGCAGCAGCAGCAGCATTCAGGGGAGGTTTATTATGGTATGGCGCCTCCTACTTTGGAGTCCAGCCACAGCGACTCTGCCAGCGGCTCTGGTGTTTACAACCCGGAGAAAGGGCCCCCGAGTTTACCACACTATCAACAGGCCGCCCCAGTGAAGTGGATGCCCCAGGAGCCCATGCAGGCGCCCGGCTGGTCTCAGGAGCCCCCCGCGCCGGGCTGGGGGCAGAACTTTGGTGCCTACGTGGGCACCGGGGTGAACGCCAGGGGTCAGATGGCGTTCCACAAAGGTGTCCACGAGGGCATCGCTCTGCCCATGGGCGCCGAGAACCAGCTGCAGGGACCGGCCGAGGTTTATAGAGATGCCAACCAGGCCCAGGCCCAAGCTCAAGCTCAAGCTCAGGGGAGGGGGCTGGAGTGGGAGCAGCACACGGCGGTGGCGGCCATGCACCAGGCGCAGCTGCAGGCGTACCAGCACGGCCACAAGGGGGTGGAGCTCCAGGGTCAGCCCCACCTGGCGCCCCACGCGCTGCAGGCGCCCATGCTGCAGTCCTTCCACTCCACCTTCAGACCCAGCAAGCAGCAGTTCTCCTCCGGTTACTACCCCGTTTTCCCGGGGAACAAGGCCATGCCCGGTGTGGCCTATGGCGAGCAAGCAAAAACTCAGCAGCAGCTGCTTCACCAGCGGCAGCAGCAGCAGCAGCAGCAGAAAATGCAACATCAGCACCAGCAGCAGCAGCAACTGCAGCAACAGCATCACCTTCAGATGCAGCAGCAGCAGCAGCAGCATCTGCAGCAACACCAACAACACCAAATCCAGCAGCATCAAATGCAACAGCAGCAGCAGCAGCTGCAGCAGTTGCAGCAGTATCACCAGCAACAGCAGCAGCTACAGGGGCGACAGCAACAAATGCAACAGATGCAACAGCAACAACAACAACAACAACAGCTGCAGCAACAAAACATGCCACAACAAGAGGCAGCGACACAACTGCAGACGCAACCGAAGCAGCAACAAAACCCGGCAGCGTATCTGGCTCCAGATCCATCCGCGGCGTCCAAAAAAGAGGGCGTGGCCTGCGACCCGGCGGCCGCACCTGCCCCCGGCCCCGCCCCCGCCCCAGGCCCCGAAACGACAGCGATGGCCGCTCATCCCGCGGAGACGTCGGACTCGCAGCTGTCTGCCCCGCGGCGCTCGCGCCGCCTCTCCAGAGAAGGACAGTCCCCCCTGGGACCGCCCGCCACCAACATCTGGCCCCAGGGCTCCAAGGAAGCCACGGCGTCCCAGAACGGCGTGGCGGGTGGACAGAGGGGGGCGGAGAGCCAGGCGGCGATGGGCGGAGTCATCCAGATCAGCCGCAGGAGGCGGAGGGCGTCCAAGGAGATCAACCTGGAGACTCTGGCTCAGACGGCGTCAGAGAGGCAGAAAATCATCAAGGTGAACGAGTCACTCATTTTACTGGCACGCTATGTTTTTTTTCATTTAAAGGTGCAGTGCGTAAGATATGGTGACATCTAGTGGTGCATGTAGGAGAACCCATAGTAGCCCTCGATCGTCAGCTCATGAGATGTTCACTGCATCCACTCTGGGCTTTGGTAAAAACATGGCGGCCGCCGATGAGTGGACCCACTCTTGATGTAAATATACATTAAAGGGCTCATTTTAGAGTATCGTAAAAAGCAAGTCATATATCGAGGTGATTCAAACATTTCGTAAAAATCTCAGTATGTAATTGTTTTGTAATCCTATTTTCTAGAGATGGAACACTGCACCTTTAAAGGCACAGTGTGTAGAATTTAGCGGTGACGTTACAGCTGAGCGCCAGTCACCTCACCTCTCTCTTCCTAGCTTCAGTTTTCATCCGTTCTGGGCCACTTTAAAAACAACATGGCCGCCTCCATGAGGAGGACCTACTTCCTGATCATGAATATGAAGGGCTCATGCGCAGGGGTGACTGACTGATTTTGGGGATTATACAAACTGACTTTTCCCTTTGCGATCGGTCGAGCTGCCTCTTTAAAGCAACGCGACATTAGTTTTAGCATCATTCAGGAAGAATGTGGCTAATCTGTGCAAAGGTGGCATCCAGCTGCATAAAGAGGAAGAGGCCTGTTTCTATGCAGAACTTCCCCCCATTGGTTTAGACTCAGGCCTGTGTTTACTGTGAGCCTCTGCAGCTGTGGAGCCTCAGCCTCTACGTGTACGCGCTCATTCCTCCCAACAATATGTTGTTGTGCAACAAACAAGTGGTGCAACCTGACTAGCGAGCGGCTCGTTGTGGAGTGGCACTTTCGGGATTTCGACGCTGGGTTTTTATTTTTTTTTATTTTATCTCGGCAAGAAAGGCGACACCTTTAACCTCGTTCCTGCGGATCAACACTGTTTACATTTGCTGGGGCCACACCCACTGGAACCGGCTTTGTTTCATTTTCTGTTTTTTCGGAAGCATGTCGGAAACACACAAATTTGTCATGTTTAGAATATTTATAAAGTAAAGGGTCGGGGGTGAGGGGGCGGGTGGGGGACGGTGGGGGGTGGGGGTGAACCGGGCTGGTGCAAGGTTTCAATGCAGAGCGCTGGAGTCAGAGCTGCATGTCTGCACACCTCCACATTCCTCAGGCTGTTTCATTCAGCAGAGGCAGGGAGGGGCCGGCCTGTCAACCTGCACCACTGCAACGCCCCCCCCCCCCCCCCCCCCCCCCCCCCCCCCCCCCCCCCCCCCC
>JAFBJT010107941.1:141547-157152 GCA_016785325.1 Chascanopsetta lugubris | reverse complement strand
TATATATACACACACACACACATGTATATCACAGTTACACAAACACAAGTGATGAAGTGGAACTTGGCAGCCATCTTGATTCACTCCTCGCAGTGGGGCTCGTTTACAGCCTCTAAACGTAAACCTTGCGCTAAATAAAAGTAAAATAGAGCCTCTGCTCCTCTTTAACTTCCTGTGTGGACACTCCGCCGTATATAAGGCACATAACGGCTGCAGCGGAGCTCGCACGCCGCCGCCGCCGCCGCCACCGCCACCGCCACCGTCGTCCTTGGTGCCAAACCAGAATCACTACGCTTAACGACTACAACCCCCATTATAACTGACACCTCCATTTCAATGCGTGGTCAATGGCCTTGGTGGTGTAGTAGGGGGCAGGGGGGGGGGGACAGGGGGGTGGGGGTAAGGGGGGGGTGGGGGTGTTTGGTAATCTGGCGGGCTGACCTCCGGACCTGCGACACGTGGCGCTTTGATTGGTTATCTGTCCGTCATCCTCAGCTCCGGCGGTGAGAGCATAAAGCAGCGGCGCTGTGTCGTAGATCAGCCGCTTCTCTCTCCTCACGCTTAATGGAATTAAAGCCATCTGTCAGCGATTCAGCCACAGTCAGCAGCAGCAGCAGCAGCAGCAGCAGCAGCAGCAGCAGCAGCGCCACACGCTCATGCTAATCTCTCTCTCTCTCTCTCTCTCTCTCTCTGCTAAGGTCCCTTTACCTCCGGGGCAGCTCGGCCGCTCCACCTCAGGAATACGTTTGAGAAAACCACATTTTGCCTTATTCACACAATCAAGTCCATAAACCTCTCTCCGAGGCCCGGTATCGACCTCCAGCAGCTGGGAGGAATAAATCAAGACTTAAAGGTGCAGTGTGTAAGATTGTTCCGCGTTTTTGTCACTTCAAAAAAAAATATGACAAAATAATTGCATACTGACATTTTCATGAATTTATAATCATGTAAAAAAATGTTTAAAAAAGACATTCTCCCCATTACCTTAAAATGAGCCCTTGAATGAATATCGACATGAGGAGTGGCCCCTCTCTACGGGGGCCGCCATGTTTTTACAGCAGTAAAAGTGGACGTACTAAACATCTTTTGGGTTTTAATGACAACTGAAGTCGACCATGGGTTCCCCTGCATGTTCAGAATGGTGAGCCAGCCTCAAGTGGCCACCCTGGGAACTGCAGCTTTTCCCCTCTTGCTATGTCAGAGTTGGCAGCGTGGTGTTCACTGACAAAAACAGATTTGTTTCTCATGTATCCACAGTGAATACAGTCAATTATACAGAACGAGTATGTTTGCTGATGCAGCATAACAAAGTAGAAATCTCATGATTGACTGTATTGTTTGTTTGGATAAATATGAGAAAATCCAATAAGTGTCTGAAAACCCACGCGATGCAAAACAGAACGTTTTGCACATTCCAAAAAAACAAAACAATGGGAGGATTTTTCTCTGTAATTATCCAACACATGCAGAGACGTCCTGATGAGGCAAGCAATTCAATATTCAATTCAGACTTCCTCAAACTGTATCTCAGGGTCATTTGTCAGTGCGAGTGTGTGTGTGTGTGCATGTGTGTGTGTTTGAATCCCGTCCTTGTGTGGAATCTGCCAGAGTCTCTGTGAGGATGAGCCAGAATCTCCTGTTCTCCTCTGGGGGAGACTGGCAGGACTCAGGACGTGAGGTTCGAGCTGGGAGCGCTCACCCACTCACAGTATGGGGGGGGGGGGTAGATGTGGGGGGGCGGGGGGCAGTATTTGGCAGCTCCTCAGCCACCACCTCTTCTTTCACTCCTGGCTAATTCCTCATCGCAGAGAGACGACCTCCCTTAAACTGCTTGTTCTGCAGAGTCCTGACAAAAGGAGGGAGTCTCCTTTAATCAGCCATCAGGGTCGTTACTGTGGGGGAGCAGGGGACTCGTGGTGAGCAGGGTTTTTTTCATTTTTTTAACTGCAGTGATAATTTTTAAATCCCTCGTTTTAAAACCTCATCTGCCCCCACACCTGTTCTAATCCTTATCTTATCATATTGTCCATCCCTCTGTTATTATTGATGTGTCCTTGAAGGGTCGTGGGGGAGGCGGAGCCAATCGGACATTAGGAAAGACGAAGGGGACACTCTGGATGAGTTGCCAGATAAAAAAAAAAAAAATCAGTCAGCTGATTTGACCAAAGTCATTCTCAGCTGTCAATCATAAAGTTTTCACACCATTTATATGAATTAAAGGTTGAGGTTAATTGAGGTGACATTGGAGACATTGGAAATTATTTCATCTAAAATTTCTGCTAATTGAATTTTTTTTTTAATCTTGCACACTGGTCCTTTAATGCATTATGTAAAGCTTTACAATAATTTATGATGATCATGGTGTATTTATCACCGCTGCTATAAAAAGTATGAATCTGTCTTGTTCCACAGACTCAGTCATCATATAGACTCGTGTGTGTGAGATTAATTATCATTTTCAAAGATTCATTTGGACTTTAAACTTTGCTGATCTTGCAAAAAAAGCAGTATGCATATAAAAATGTTAGTGTGGGCGGGTTTAATCTCACTGCAGCTGCCGTCCACCGGTAAATCAGGTGGTAATGTATTTTTAATAAAACTACTTTCAAGTTGCATCCATCTTGGGTTGGGTTTTAAATGGGTCTTGTGTTTGATAAACAAGCGGAGAACCAACACCCCGCCGCGCTCACGCCTCATCTGCATAAACCACGTCAGCGTTTTCTTTTCTTCTCCCTCTACCGGGGAGAGATGTTTGGACTGAAACCCCTGAGCTGACAGTTTCGCACCGGCCCAACGTTGGGTCCAATCTCGCCGGGATCCATCTGCAGCTGTGACGGAGCGCGAGTCGCTCATCCATCACAAAGTCATCAACATGCTCACAGATGGGATGTGATGGAGCGGCCCTGATGTTCTGATTTATCCCTGTGAGTCACTGCCGTCTGTGTTCGTCTAGTCTCCCCCCCCCCCACACACACACACACCCATCCCCCCCCCACCCTGCCCCCCCACCGTGATTAACTACAGGCCTTCGTCTGTGTTCGTCTAGTCTCCCCCCCCCCCACACACACACACACCCATCCCCCCCCCACCCTGCCCCCCCACCGTGATTAACTACAGGCCTTCCATCATCGTGCACCCAGGCTGTGATGGAGCGGGGCGTCGGCCGACATCAGGCCCTGTGATGTAAACTACAGGTTGTGTTGAAACAGGGGATTCTTCAGGTCTGGTGATGGATCCATGCGCCGGGCCAGAACTCTGCGAGTGAGCAGGCTGCAGGGGGGGGGGGGGGGGGGCCGCGGGCCCCCCCGGGGTCCGGGGGGGGGGGGGGGGGGGGGGGGGGGGGGGGGGGGGGGCGCTGCTGCTCACAGGGGTTCTCCTCAGTCTGCCTTTAAAACAATAAGTCAGTCCAGTTCAATCAAAGTTTTTAGCATTGGGACGAATTGTTGAATAAAGTCCTCACCGAGGCCCCAACAACACGAAGCTATGGGTTGGACGTACAGCAACGTGGAGACTCTGTCTGCTGCCCTCGCTGCAAATATGTCAAGTCAGCAAAAATATTTTGCTATAAAGTATTGTAAGAGCTTTAAGGTTTCTGACTTCTGCAAGTCTAACTTCAAGTAAAGTCAGTGACGTCATAAAGATCAGTAAGATACAAGATCAATTCTTCAAGGCAGAGGTCTCCTTTAAGTGCTACATACATACAGTTGGATTGGATTCAACATGGGACAAAGTGTAATCTTATAAATAAAAAATTAAATGAAGTCATTTCATAAAAAATAAATAGTGCGAAGAGATAAAAAATTGTTTTATATAAAATATCGATAATCATAGAAATAATACTGGATAGACAACCCTACCATTTCCAAAGCACCACATCTGAGACTGAGAATTGAACCCACAACCTCATGCAATCAAAGCACTCTAATACTCTATCATTAGAGCAACATACTGTGCTCCTACGTGCATGACTTTTTTTTTTTTTTATCTAGAAGCACAACGAAGTATCTTGCTCAAGCGCACCCCAACATGCGGAGTGTGGGCAGGGAAGGCGGGAAACGAACCCCTGACCCTTTGGTCAAGGAACAGCTCCTCTGACCCCTCAGCCACAGCCGCCTCGATTAGTCCTATGAATCAATACCGGAAAGAAAACAAGTAGAAGAGGTAACTAAACACCGCCATGACACAGTGATGTGCGGGTCGGCCATCTTTCAAAGCCGAGTCCTCCAGACAGGATTTCAATTGGACCGCACCTTTAATGAGGAGCAGCAGAGATTCATTGTTGGATCAACACAATACCCCCCCCCCCCCACCACCGCCCCCCGACCCCCCACCGCTCTCTCAGAGTGTGTTGTCGTTGTTCTCCACGTGCAGAGCGCAGACACATCTCTACCTCTGCTCCCTTTGTATTGTTCATCAGATCAATAGCATCATTTCCAGCGGAGCCGCGCTGTGATCTAAATCACATGCATTACCTCCTAATGACCACACAGACACAGGCCCGCCCCCCCCCCCCCCCCCCCCCCCCCCCCCGTTATTAGACAGGTCTATTGGTCTGTCCGAGCTCCCTCCCGCTGTTTACATACTCAGGTAAATACGCCGTCGCTGTCCATTCATTACTCTTATTGAGTAAATTGAAGTGACAACACCCATCACGTCTCTATCTGCACACCGCACACAAACAGCCGGGCTCACTCTGTGAGGGTCTGGACCCCGAGCGCCGAATCTGGAGCCTGTCCTGAAGATGAAGTGTGTGATACTGTAAACAGACGACATCATGGCACAGCTGTGCTGCCGCTTAATATGATTCAGTGGGTGATGAACATTCCACTGCGGTAAACATGCAGATTGGGGTGGGGGGGGGGGGTGACGCTGTGGAGTGAGCACTCGGAAAAGAAGCTAAAAGGTACTTATATTGTTCCTGGTTTTCACAAATAAACATTAAAAACAAGAAAAACAGATGCATGATTTGTAGATATCAAGTCCCGGTACTAAAGTCTATGGGGAGATTTTCTTAAAAAAAAATAATTATACAGATGTTTTACGAGGGAATGTGTTATTTGATGTTTTCAATACACTTGAATATTCCTTTCATAATTACACCATATTTTTCAGTTCTAAAAATATACAAAACAATTACATACTGACATTTTCAGGAATTTATATTTCATTAATATAATAATATAAAATATATCCAATCTGGGTTCGGGTAAAAACATGGCAACCCCCCATGGAGAGGACTGGCTCCTGGCGTAAACGTACATTAAAGGGCTCATTATGAGGTATTGTGAAAAGAACGTCAAACACTGAGGCAATTATACATTCGTAAAAATGTCAGTGTATGATTTTTTTCTACAAATACAAGAGACGAAAATGTACAGGAAAAAAACCCACACCGCTCCTTTAAATGAAATGGAAAAACCATATATTGGAGGAATCGAATCAAAGCCCTTTCTCGGTGTCTCCGTGGCAGTGAGAGGTTGGACTCTGCAGAATCCTCTTTACAACAAAACACATTAGAAACTAAGACAAAGTCATCAAGCAAATGTAAATCAATATCCTGCTGACAGCAGCCGAGGGAGGAGTTCTCCGCTTCCCCATCCAGACTCAACATCCTGTCGAGGAAAGACGCAGGATCCTTCAAAATCTGCTGATTAATCGCTTTGGCCAGATCCCCCAAAATAATTTTATGGCTCATCAGAGCAGAGCAGCATGTGCTTTATTTTCAATGACACTGCTCTTTCTCATGCAGCGGAAGATACAATAAAAAATTTAAAAAAAAAATACAATTAAAAAAGTGACCACAATTAGAAAAAGGTGCACGAGGGCAGATCGGTGGACTCTCACCTCGGGGGGGGGGGATTTAGGGCAGCGTGAGTCGAACGCCGAGGAATAAAATCCATGGATCAATTCTACCAGAGGGTCGCCGCGGCCTCAATCAAAACGATAATGCTTGGCTATGCAGCGGCCAATTACTGGCTGAATGATGTCTTCGGAGCTCTGTTAAGTGCACTCGCTCGCACGCCCCGGCCACCAGGAGTCAATTTCCACTTTACTGTGGAATCGACGACGCCGGGCGTCACCACTTGTAAACCGATGCACTGAAACCCCCAAGAGGTGGAGAACCACGGCCTGTCATAACAGTCCAGAACACATGACGAGGCGGCAACACGGGCGAGCGAGAGAGACAGAGAGAGACAGAGAGAGAGAGAGAGAGGTGCCAGCATGAGGCCAAATTGCACCTAAACGGGAACAAACTTGGCCGTCGCCTCCATCCACCATCATTACTGTGATCACGGGGGAGGGGCCTCACATGCACCGTGCGCTTTGTCACCATTAGAGCTAAAGTCAGGCTCCCCGACTCTCGTGTTGTTACGCCGCCATTTGCTGATTGTCCCCACCGAGCCGCGTCCATCAGCCGCTGAAATCGCATTCATTCACCTCGCCGCTAAATGAAGACGGACCACGCGTCGCCCCTTCCTCCCCGTTACATCAACATGAGGCCGACGTTATTCAGATACACGCACGGCCATCTTGAATATGTAGATTGTTGGAACACGATCACAATAGCGGTTAGTGAATAATTAGTTATACATGAGCCATTTCAAATATATATATATACATATATATGACATGAAAGGTATCGGGCCGAGAACAGAACCCTGAGGAATCCCAGGGATTCGTTTTTGTGTATGTACAAATTCTCAATTCTTACAAACTGCTGTATGAAGATCCTGAATACACCAATCAAGAGCGTCGCTAGTGACACCTAGTGGTGCATTTGACATATCTATATTACTCAGCGACCTCCTTAATTAAAATTATTAAAGGCAATTCAGCAAATGCAGGGAACACTACACCTTTCTTTACGAGAAAGGAGAAAATGCCATCCCACAATGCATCGCAGCTGCCGCAGTCAAGGCAATATCGCCCGACACTTGCATGTGGACACGCCCACATTCATATAATAATACGAAAAAAAGAATGACATCATCCACAGTCTCTGTACCCTCATGGGAGCTCCTGTGGTCTTTTGTCACATCAGCCCCTGAGGCAGAATCCAATTAAGCTCATTGATTTTTAATTAAAGACATTTGCTGATCCTGTGGATGGCTGTGAGTGGACACAGCACTTACATTTAAGGTATAACCCGGTTAAATATGCCGCAGCGGTACCACGTAATTCAATTTATGACGTGAGACTTTTTGTACATTTGGTCTTTATCCTCTTGTCGGAACATCACCAGTACTTTTCTGGTTTCGTCACTGCAGTTCTGTGCTTAATGATTCCTGATTGGATAATTATCTTTTCCTCTCCTCACTCAGGTTCTAACAAACTTCTTCTGCCTGAAGCCAGTCTGAGGTTTAATGTGCCTCATCAGTCCACTGTTTATTTCTTCAGTCCTCTTTGTGGTTTAATTCCGCTTCCTCCTCCACTCCCACATCTCATCTCACCCACTGACCCACTGACTCCACAGGCTCCACACTGTCCACAAGAGTTCTGATTCACATTCATTTGACTCTACTTGTGTGGTTGTCCTATTTGATATTGTTTTATTCAATATTTCTTTTTAAATTTTGCATTAGGTTCTATTTTTCATTCAATTTTTTGAATTGCATTTGAGTGTATTTGGTATTTTATATTATTCTGTTTTAATTTCACTTAATTACACTTTTATTAATCTGGATAAACCAAGATGAGGCTATTCTGAAGTGAGAATTCTTTCAGCAATTTTGAAATCTAAAAAAATGATGTTTACTTTACAGATTAGCATATAAGACATATTGAACTCATTCATTATCCCCACTATTGAATTTGTCCCTTGAGACTGTCACTGTTTGCTGACGGTTTGTGGATTATACATCACTCAATATCAATAGCCATTCGTCTAAAACCTGATCATTCGTCACGATATTAGAAAATGAGAGTGGCTTGGTCTTGTGATAACATCTAGGAAACGTTTGATTGTATGTTTATAACATTTCTGAGTTGAAAACGTCACTTCTAATATTTCACTGCATTGTTATCCAGTCAAAACAAAAGGAGAAAGCTCAGTCTTCACCTGTCGTGGTATGAAGGTGCTCTGGTGTGTGGCAGCAGAGGCTTCGATGCTCGGTGAAGGCAACGTGAAGGCAGCTCCCTCCTCCTCCTCCTCCTCCTCCTCCTCCTCCTCTTGATTCATTAGCTGGGCTCGGAGCCCTCTTGCCCTCTTTTACAGCCTCCATTAAATCCTCGCTCCCTCCATTGCAACTCTCCATGGATAGCGAAGTGCATCGGTTCATCATCGGAGCTAAGAGCCGTGGCTGTGTACTCAACATCTTTCATCCATTCCACTTTATCTCCACTCGGGCCCTCGCCTGGCCCCTCGCCTGGCCCCTCGCCTGGCCCCCCGGCCCCCAGGCTCCGGCCCTGGGTCCACTCTGCTCCCTGTAACACTAATGAAATGTACATTTCATTCACAAAAAGCTTGTTAGGAGGTGATTGACAGCAGGGCACAGTTACAGTGTCTGTGAAATGCTCTCAGTAAAACACTACATCACACCACCGGCTGCTGTTCCGCCTGATGTCAGCATAATAAATAAAACACCCACATTCATAATGTGTGTTTGGACGTACGCTGTTTATAAAGGAGTGTAACACTTCATAAAATGTCCCATGAACATGAACTGGAGTGTGAACATTAGCCAGTTCATCTAGACCTTTCAAACAAAGTTCCTGAATGGTATTTAACTCTTAATATACTGTTTGATTTGGTTTGTTTTGTTTTTTCTGGGCCACTGTAAAAACACAGTGGCGCAAAATGGCCGCCTCCAGCTCAAAGCAGCTAACTTTAGACTTGCTTTGCGGAAACATTCATCATTGTTGGATAAAAACTAATTCAATTCTTCTAAGTAAACGTATCTATCAACACTTCATCATCTTATCAACGTAAACACATTAATTTTACTCTGGTTTTGTCCTTATCAGTCATCTTAACTTAGTTTGCTTTGACTCACCATTTGTTTGTTGTTGTCCTCATCCTACTTCCTGGTTTGGCCCAAAGAGGTGGAAAAGGGTGGAGCCTGGTCAAATACTGAGGCAGTTGGACTGAACCAAGTGTTGCATCAGTGTGGGGGTGGTGGTGGGGGAGGGGGGGGGGTTCAATTGATTTCTTGTCTGCTACATTTCCCAGAGGGTTGTTCTCGGGGGGGGGGGGGGGGGGGGGGGGGGGGGGGGGGGGTTCAATTGATTTCTTGTCTGCTACATTTCCCCCTTACTGTTTACAAATGATGATGATTTAAAGGTGCAGTGAGTACATTTTTTAAATGTCTTTAATTTTTTTGGGCAAAATAGAATCTGACACATTTAGGTCTTAATGAGGACCACCGTGTTTTGACCGTAGCCCAGAAAGGACAAACTTAAATCAATTTTGGGGCCGTGACCTCACGTGACCCCGTCCAACAACCACAGTGAGAGCAGAATCTGTCTGCGGAGGCAAAGACCACCGTGGATCCCTGTGGAGCTGAAGCTGCATGTGAGCGGGGGACATGGATCGACTCGGGGGACTGGAGATGATCTGTCTTATCTCTGCCGCTGTAATTACTGAGGCTTTCCTGGGAATGGCTTTAATGGTGGACAATGGGCACGGCCCACGAGGCTAATTGAAATGCAGGAGTCTTAATGGGATAGGTCACACGGCAGCGTCCAAGGTGAGGTGAGGGTGAGCTCGGCCTGAACTGGCAATCGATTTCGTTTTTTTGGCCGAAACCACAGAATCCAGATGCGAAGCCCGGTTCTTTCACATTAGCTCCAGATGAGCATGTAGACTTAATCGTCAAGCTTTTGATCAACCATAGTTTTCTCTCGTCTCTAGCAGGTGAAGTCAAGGAAACAACAAATCAATTTGATTTGCTTCATCGGTCTGCAGGGTTTATTAGTTTGTGTTTTTAAGCCCCGCCCCCTCCTCATTCCAGGAGGTACAGTCGGTTCTAGGAGGCAACAGAGCCAGTGAGGTAGCTTTCTAATGAGCACTTGGGTGGATATATTTTTGTCAACGATTATGCTTTAACAATATCATTAAAGGTGCAGTTTGTAGGGCATAGTGACATCTGGTGGTGAAGTTGCATATCGCATCTGGCTACCCCTCACCTCAACCTTCACTTCCACGCATGCAGGAGAAGCCGGGTTGGCTTTGAATTAGCATGGTTAATTAATCATTCATATTTGTTCATTATGGGCTATTGCAAAAACATGGCGGTGCAACACGGTGGCCCCGAGTAGAGAGGACCCACTCCAGATCTCGACATAAAGGCTGATGAAAACAGCAACATTTATATTTCAGCTGATTAAATGCTCATGATAAATATTTAATCTACTTTATTTACACACTGGACCTTTAAATCTAATCACAGGCGGAGTGACGTAAGATCTGCTCATTCTGAACGGGCCCTCGTTATTTCAAATGCCACCATTCCGGAGACGTATTAGCGCTGACTCATGGTGGATCCGTTGATTACCACTGTGTTTCCCATGTTGATTTCATCGCCCTGGTGTTTGTTGCCAAAGCCTCTGCTGCTGTTTGTGTACATTTATATAAAAGAGCCATTTAGGGACCGGGCCTCCGCTGGCGAGCTCCAGTAGTAAACGTTGTGGTATGTGGCGTCTGTCCACCAGCTTCCTGCCAAAAAGAATAAATACTCCACAAAGACATGTTTGTCTATTCCGGGGTTGGGGGGCGGGGGGGGGGGGGGGGGGGGGGGGGGGGGGGGAACCACCGCCGTGTGCGAGGAGCTCCATTGGAAAACTCTCTGTCACAGTCACGAGCGCTTGCGGGGCAATAACTGCATTTGTGTACCAACATGCGGGGGGGGATTGAAACGCAAACAAGGCGCTTTGTGTGTCGCCCCGTGCAGCCGCACAGCTGCTGGTAATGAGCGAGGGGAAGTGACCACGCCACGATCAAAACAACGTCGGGCCTCACGCAGACTCATGTTCCAGCTCATTAACTATTTACACATGTGGTAACAAGTGTTGTTGGCTCATTAGCCCCAGGCTTAGAACACAACACCACGCACCACAACAACCGTCTCGGATGATCACGTTTTCATAATCACTCGGTGACTTGCATATAAAGTCGGTCGGTCACTAAGTGTAGCTCACTGGTTGTTTATTAAAGGTGCAGTGCGTCAGGGATTGGGGTTTTCGTGGCTCCATTCTGGAATGCCAGTGCCGTGTTTTGACGGTGGCTCAGGATGGACCAATTAAACAACAGCTGGGTTCGAATGGTAACTGGAGGCTGCACCATCTGTTCCCCCTCATATAAGGGAAGGGTGAAGTAAGGGGTGTTCGGCCGTGAGGCACATTTTCAGTACCGCGGACGTCAACAAATCCTCCACACTGCACCTTTAATGGGACGCTTTCAGTATATTTGCGAATCTCAGAATCTCCCGTGAAAAAAATCGCAATATATCATTTCAACAGTGTTTTACTTTGTAAAAGTCGAAAGCATTTCAATGATCCTTGAGCGTAATGTAAACGAATGAATATAAAGTAAATCATATGATTCATTCTATTTGGAAATGGAACTGGAATGTAAATACACGCGTACAGTCTAGTCCACATCCAGGAAGGGGAAGATTAAGTGCATCCATCTTCACCAATAGAGGTCACTGAACCCTACACACTGTGCCTTTAACCCATTATTAAAGGTGCAGACAGTTAAAATTACTTTTACGTTTTTTTGGGGGGGGGTTTTCAAATGCCGAATGAAATCTGAATTGTTGTTTACCTCAGAGTGAGACCTTTGTATTTACTTCAGGTGCCTCTCAATGGAGGCGGCCATGTTGGACCTCTAACAGTGGCCCAGAATGGACAAATTAACAAAACGCATTTTGAGTTCTGATGTAACGGAAGGCTGTCGTAGGTTCGCCTACATTCTTGCAGGGAAAGGGTGAGGTGACAGGTATTCAACTGCAATACGGAACCGTACCACTAGGTGTCACTAAAACCTACACAATGCACCTTTAAAAGTGCTGACTGGGCATCCCTACAAACAACCATTTTAGGAACCTCCTCCTTTGATACGAGCATATAAATTCCAATTACCTGCAAAGGTCACGGTGACTGTAAATGTCAGTGTTGCAGAAACGACTCAAACTTGCCCCTTGAGGCTTTTTCTTTTCTTCCTTAAAGACGTGAGGAAACTTTCCTTTTCCCTTTTCTTTCATCTATTTGTTTTTTCTTTTTCTTTCTTTTTTTCACTCAGGTGAAGTCTCCTGCCACTCCGATTCCTCCTGCCGAGCATCAAGCTGATGTGAAGTGAGTGTGCAGGACGGAGGCGGTGTTGTCAGGAGGGGACAGTCCTGCAGCGTCTGCTGGACATTAATATTAAACAAGTGTCCCTGCAGAGAGGGAGTGGGAACACATGGTGCCCTCACCGCTCACATGTGTGCACGCAGCCGCCTCCTTTCTGGGTCCTTTAAAAAAAAGAAAAGAAAATTTTAAAAAAGGGAGGAAAAAATAAAGGGATCTAACCCTAAAAAAAATAACTCTCTGACATTTCAGGTGTGAACCTGAGCATTAGCTACTCGTATAAAGCCTGCGGGGCCCCGAACAGGAAGTCGTCCCTGAACCTCACACGGAAAGGAAAAGGTCAGCGTGTGCAGTGATGGGGACTTTGATGGTCTCATTCGTGAGTTGCTCTGGAAGCAACGTTCTAGAAATGATGTTTTAATCTGCACCGCGGAGCGAAGGCGGAGGACGGAGAGGGACCACGGATGAAGATTGTAATGGTATCTCCCCGCTCTGTCAGATATTTTTCATTCTATCACAACTTCAATTATTCATACGCCGCTCCATTTATCTTCAACACCGTCTTTTCCACATCAGTATTGCTGCAAATTTGCAGACGCTCCCTAAGGCTTTTAAAAGTAGACCTTGGTCGTAATCTCCAGAAGAGGATGTCTGGAGGAAGAGACCTCTACCAGATCGATTGTGATCTGGAGGGGCGTCCAAACCGTGGCCCGCGGGCCAACTGCGGCACATGGTCCTTTTTTTTTTCTTTTTTTTTTTTTTTTACGGGCCTGCAGCAAAACTTTGGAAACATAATGGAATGTGGCCCACACTTGAAACATGACTGCGTTGTACTTCTTAACTTTAACACCAGGGGGGAGCACGACCTCAGGTTGTCAACCCTGTGCCCGCAAGGCTCCGTGCCAGTCCCGGCCCCTTGCCCGCCCTCGGAGCACAGCTTCGTTTTCAGTCAACAGAATGAACGTGTACTGCCACAAACAGAGCAACCCGAGCACGCCTCCACATCACGTATCGTTTTACAACCTGCATCCGCGCAGGATGTTTGATATCGATCCGAACAGAACAGGAAATCACATTTTGAATTCGACGCACGGCGCCGTGGCTCTCTCTCATTCACAGCAGAGGGCAAATGGTGAGTCACGGGCCACTCGTGGCCCCCGGGCCAAATGTGGCGCGTAGGATCACTTACTGTGGTCCGCGAGAGCTTGGAGGCATATTCTAAAAAATAAAAGTCCAAAGCAAACATTGCCCATGAACTCTAGTTCATTACAACTGCCACTTTTGATGTGTAGCAGTGTATTTAGTGTGTTTACATTCTCGCATGTCCGTAAATGCATTGACAACATTTGCAACTTGGACAAATGATCATCAATCATTTTACAGTATGTGAAGTAGTAATTACATTTAGTGCCACGACTGAAAACCGGTCCCTTCCCTTGAGAGCGGCCACGACGCTGGCGTGGCCCTCGGTGAAAATGAGCGCGACTCCCTCGGTTGTAGGTTCACTTTCATTCATAAAACCGTGTTTACATGTGTAAACAAAACCTCCGTGAGGTTCGAGCTGCGAAGGGAAGAAGCTCTGACGTCGCCACCCACGCACATCTGGATGCGTTCAGTCACCGCCGCTGTTACGAGCCGTCCCTTTCTTTTTTCTTTTTTTCCCCCTTAAAAGCTGCCGGATCACTCCGCCGGCTGTCAGCGGGGCGGGGGATGGGGGGGGTGCAGGGGGTGGGGGGGGGGAGGGAGGGGGGGGGGGGGGGGGGGGGGGGGGGGGGGGGGGGGGGGGGGGGGTGGCAGAGAAGGAAAGCTCAGCAGAGAACACACCCTCGAGTCACAGGTCTGAGACTGAAGACGAGGAACATGGAAACATCATTATCGGGTCGGTGACGGTGCTGAGTCATCACCGGGATTCACAGCAAGTGCCAGCACTATATCATAGACTGTGATGAAAGGTAGAGGGCGTAACAGTTGCCCGACAGGAAAGGCTAGCATGACTCGATAGCTCCCCCGGTGGCCAGCTGCAGACGTGCGGCCCACCTCTTCCAATGTTAGATAGATACAGATACGTAAATACACTTCTTTCAAAGATGTATCCTGATGAAATGATAGTCCCTCAGAAGTTTCTCAAACGCCCCCTGGTGGTTTGATGCAGTATGGGTCAGATGGGAAATGGGTCAAACCAAAAACGTAACAACACGACTGTTCTTTAAAAGTAAATGCCAAGTGTCTCAAACGCCCCCTGGTGGCTGACTGCAGTATAGGTCATAAACTCTTTCTCCACAATGTTAATGGATGGGAAACAAGCCAAATAAAATTTAAAAAAAACAACAACACACGCAGCCCCCCCCCAAAAAAAATGGTTTTAGTCTATAAAGGACATGATTATTCCCCAAAGTGTCTCAGTCCCCCTCATAAACAGTAATCAGCCTCCTCCATGTCAGGGGACAGGAACCGGACCCCAGAGACAAAACAGAAACCTCGACTCCTCACTTAGATGCATTGAACCGTGTGAGCTTTAAAAAAAAAAAAAAGTAAAGTAAAAAGTAAATGACTCAGGTGACACATCACATTCTGTCCTGCAGCTGTAGGTCACGTCGGCGCTGCGTGAAAGTGCCTCGTGTGGTGGAAGCGCGCGAGCACCTCGGAGACGCCCTGCGGTGCTGAGAGTTCCCTTTACATCTCACAGCTTCACCCATCCGAGTGGAGCCGATGACTTCGGGCAGGAAATCGATGTCTTCAGGGGAGAGAGGACACTGAACCTTAAAGGTGCAGTGTGTACGATTTGGTGACATCTACGGGTGAAGTTGCGTGTTGGATCCATCACCTCACGAGAACAAGCAGGAGAACCGATGTCACGTCAGTTGTCGATAAAGCTCAACAGATGTTTAGTATGTCCACTCTGGGCTACTGTAAAAAAAAAAAAAAAACATGGGGTGGCCCCCAGAGAGTGGACCCGCTCCTGATGTAAATACACATTCAAGCGCTCGTTTTTGGCTCGTGTGAAAAGAATGTCGAACATTCAGGCGATCAAACATTAGTATTTGATTTTTTTATCCACAGATAGATGTGACTTACCGGAATCGTACACACGGCACCTTTAAAATCAAAGCAAAGAAGTGTTTGACTCTGCTTCACATGCACAAATAAGAGGCATGTGTCGCATGATTCACTGAGTTTTATTTCACGACCCACGTTGAGCTTTCCACAACAACCTGATACCGAACCCTCGTCAATGATGTTGCATAACTCTGCTATTTACATTAGCCCCGCTCCCCCCCCCCCCCGCCGCCGCCCCCCTCCCCCCTTTTTTTTTTATT
>JAFBJT010107941.1:126169-137720 GCA_016785325.1 Chascanopsetta lugubris | reverse complement strand
CTTTCTGAACCGTATACATTGCACCGTTAAAGCTAATTATTTTTAAAAAAAAATTATTATTAAATAATTACAGGTCCATGGGATATGAAAACTACATGATGATGTTTATGTTTATGCCTGACTTTGTTAGTGACTTGTATTTTACAGAATTAGTTTATGTTGTGTACATTTAATAGTATTTGACGTCATACGTAGCAACGCCTGTAAATAAAACTGGGGCTGGGTAGAACTATTACGCTATATACTTCAGTTAGAAACAAGTATGACACGAGTGCTTTAACCAATACGTAACGTTTCCGGAACATGACACATAACATTAAAATAACAACAATAGAACAAATAACAATAATTTTCAAACTTTGTACCGGTGCATCGATTACAATGCCTCCATCCTTGCAGTTTTGTTATCAGGGATTAATTTAGCATGCCTTGACATGCATGTACAACAGGAACAACATGGCGGCTCGAGGAGTCTAGCCTGTCTACATCCTCATGTATTGTTCACAACAAGCTTCTTCACTGAGCCCATTTCAAGCGCCATTTTACTTCAGACCACCACAGTGTTTACCTCCCGGTCCTCTGTTCTTCACTCCGGGCTCTGGGTGACACACCGGGCTGTGTTATGGCGTCTTTCGCTCGGTTATGAAGAGCAAACCCAATCGAGTTTTTCGGTGATCGATCCTAACGCGCTGACTCCGTCCACCGCCATCTTCCTCTCTCTGATCGATTGATAGGGACCAGTCGGGCCGATAGTGGCCTGGGCATGCGCAGTGTGAACATACGGTGTTGACGATGATGGCCGCGGGGTGGCGCCAAAGGCTCAAACTTTGTAGATTGATATTATGTGATATGATATGATATACTTTATCATATATGTATATCTATATATACGTCTATTTGTGTGTGTGTGTGTGTGTGTGTGTGTATGTGTATATATATATATATTCTTCCTTTTATTTCCTTTTATTTTTCCTTTTTCCTTCAGCAACAGAGCTCAAATGCAGCAGCAGGTTAATCATCAATGATTTTTATTCACACAAATAATAAAAACAAACATATTTATGAATAAATTATTCAATTTGTTCTCACCGGTGCGGTGTGTGTGTGTGTGTGTGTATGTTTGTCTGTGTTGATGTGTAAATGCTATGTGCACATGTCCAAGCATCTCAATTTGTTATTTGCAGCCATGACCTATTGCATTGGGTGTGTGTGTGTGTGTGTGTGTGTGTGTGCGTGTGTGTGTGTGTGTGTGTGCGACTATCTCAGACTATAAATGAGCTGCATTCCACATTGTTGCAGACACAGAATGAGGCCTATGGCGTGTTCCACAGCGCACGCTGTCGACCCTCTAACTGTTACATGTGAAATAGTTTCAGTGAGGACATTCAATCTGGGAAGTCGTGTTTTGTTTTTTTAAAGAAGAAAAGCAGAAGAAGAAGAATCCGTTATTTTGAAGTCACCCTTCTCTAAATCTTGATCTCTGTGCGGAAGGTCTGTGTGAGCTCGTGTTTGGCCGGATGTCGCCGCGCCCGCACTGTCAAGGTTCCCTCGGCGCCCAGTGATGATGTGACCGAGGTGGGGTCCACATCCTCAGGTAGCTGGCATTTGTGGGTGAACGTGTTCATCACTGAGCCGTCCTGTGCCAACTGTGGAGGAGGAGGAGCAGATATCACATGTGATATAAAAACTGAAATGTCCTCACAGGAATCCACCATCTGTTCTTCCATCACGTGCAGATATAAAACATGGCACCACTTTGTCCCATGGATATAGAATGCATCCGCTAAGACTTGCAGTGGTCGCCTGTGGTACTACAACTACAAATCCCCACGGGGCCCAAAAAGCATTTTTCCCATAGACCACCGCAGAAATCTAGATGCCTTTTGAACATTTTTTAGGACACCTGGAGACATAGTCCATTATTGATCTTTTTATTCTATATTTTAATTTATTGAGTTTCTATTGTTTCGTAAAATGTTCTTAGACGTCACAGCTTTGCTTTTGCACTATTTTCCAGGGGCCTTGCTGAGGGTCTTAGGACAGAGGATGTTACCCACCCTGTGAAGCCCTGTGAGACAAACTATGATTTGTAAATGCGGGCTATAGAAATACAATTTGAATTTGATTTGATAATTGCTCGTTTATATATTCATAAAGGAAAATGATCAAAGTCCTTTCCACATGTTCATACCTTTTTAGTTTAGTTTAACTTTTACAGAAATAATTCTAATCACACAACAAATTGAATCTTTTTATCTGTCATAATAGTCCTTGATTGAGATTTTAATTTGATTCAAGATTTCAAGTTAATTAAATTGTATATTTTGTCAATATACTTTGGAGCAACACTACTGCGCATGCTCAATGGTCCGTTTAACCCGGAACTAAACCCGGAAGTAAGAAAGCTTTTCAGCGTACTTTTTCGTTTAGTTTTTTGTTGTTGTCATTCAATACCCCCCCCCCCCCAAAAAAAAAAAACTTTATTGAAGATTTACACATAGAACAGTTGTATAAAGTACACATAGATGAATCATGAAAGGTATACAGGAAACAGTACACAAACAGATTCATTAGAGACATATGATATATTAACTGTTTTCACAGCCTCTTCGTTAGATCAATGGCTTTTCTGCGTATGCACCGGGCGATCAACTTCCTGAATGGTGTCACGTGATTGATCCGGTCTCCCGTTCCCTGAATATACCCGTGGTTCTGTACACGGAAGTAAACTACACACCTTTTCCGCGCGCACTTCGATCTGGTTGTTGGACGTGGTGACGATGACGTCTTCAGGGGAGAAGTCCTGCACGTCCACGGTGAACTGGTAAGAGTCTCCCAGAGTTTTAATGTTTCCGGATCCACCTGAAGGCAACACAAGATAACACCCACATTGACTTCATTGGCTTCTTTCAATTAATTATTCAGGCTCTTTGTTTATCTTTTCTAAATTGACTTTCACAAAGCGATTCCATTGAATACACATCAAAGCTACAGTTAGTTAGTAATATGTTTATTGATATTTTATTATAAGTAAATAACCTGTAATGACAACGGACAACGACGTCAATGTGTCTGTTTATCATATTGCACAAAATTTCGTTGGTATCAAATAGTCAATATTTTGCTTCCCATCTATTATTTGAATCAAAACCCCGTGATATTAAACTCTAATTGTTTTTAGTCTCATGCAAATCCGGAGCCTGGGTGTAATTTCAAGCCTCAACAGGATTTGAAAGACACTTTTATCAAACCTTTTCTACTCAACCATGAGAAATTGATGTAAATACTAAGAAACACTTTGATGTTGTGTACTTTGTAAGTTACAGATGACAACACTTGTGTACTAGTACTCACAAGATACAGTCCTGTGAACATCAGATGGTATAAGATCACATTTATGACGTCACTGTCACATATGAAGGCCATAGTTTCGATATTCCAACTCTGTGTGTGTGTGTGTGTGTGTGTGTGTGCGTGCGTGTGTGTGCACTGATCACCAGGCAACTATCCAATCATTTCTTCTGCAGCCGTCATCCCAGATACTTGGCGTGTGAAGTCACGGTGCTGGCAGTTGCTGCAGCGTTCGACTGTTTGTAGGCATGAGTCAACGTGTGCGTGCGCGCGCGCATGTGTGTGTGTGTGTGTGTGTGTGTGCGTGTGTGTGTGTGCACTGATCACCAGGCAACTATCCGATCATTTCTTCTGCAGCCGTCATCCCAGATACTTGGTGTGTGAAGTCACATTACTGGCAGTTGCTGCAGCGTTCGACTGTTTGTAGGCATGAGTCAACGTGTGCGTGCGCGCGCGCATGTGTGTGTGTGTGTGTGTGTGTGTCCATGTCAGCTGTCGCATGTCTGCGTGCACCTGCAGTCACCACTTCACCTCAGTGAGCCACAGGATCAACCAGTCACCATGATAATATCCTGTCAGTGATGGGAATGACCTTTTGCTCTAATCTGTCCAGGTCCTTTGCTCCACGGCAACAACGCCGTTCCCGTCACCGGTGATCAAATGTTGCTCGAGTGAAGCTCATGGAAGCCCTTTCCTTTGCGGAGGGGGTGGAGTCAACACGTACGCGTGACGATGATTGGCCAAGGTAGAGGCACATTTGAACGGTGAGTCGATCAGAGGTAGATGGAGATTGTCCCGTCGATCACGTCGAGTCTCCTCATGTGTTAAATGTGAGATTCATGTTTCTTGTCCTCGACGTCACCGTGTGTTTTGTCCCGTCTCGCGCTTCCTGTGTTTTATTTTGAAGAGTCGCTCTCCTCTCGTTTCCGCTCACTTGCCCTTCCTGCCTCTTTTGTGTTTCCCACCTGTGTGATCGTCGGCCCCGCCCTAAAGTGCCCCAGCTGCTTCCCATCACCCCTGCGCACGTCTCCACGTATCTATCTGGTCCGTGTCTTCGTCCGTCTCGTTGCCAGTTCATCTCGGCATGTGCTCGTCTTTGTCTAATCCTTGCCTCGTCACGTCCTCGCTCATTCGACCACCGTTCCTTGCGGATTTTCCTGAGCTGAGCTGCCAGGTTTTTTTGTTCCTGTTTTTCCTCTTTGTGTTTTTCGAGTCTGGATTATTATTTTTTTTTTTTGTTATTAGTTAGTCTTAGTTTTTCCTCATTACGAGTGATTTTCAGTTTAGCCTTCGATGATCGTGGACTGTTTTGCCAAGTTTTGTCTCGCCGCCTTTGTTTGATAAATATTTGTATTTGTACTTTTGAGTCCGAGTCCTGCTTTTTGGCTCTTCTGTGTTCCCAGTCGTCACGAGTGGGGCCTCACACACCAACACAAACACACAAGCAGTTGCACACACAAACATTCAGAGATAGATGCAACAATAACAAACTCGTTACTTTTATAATGCTGTAACTCACTTTCTAAATGAGATACCTTCTGGGAGAAGTGACCAGTAACTTTACCATTAGTGTGTATTTACATGCGCACAGACAGTATTTTAAGACATTTTTGAGAAATCCCCTATTGAGTCTTGAGGTATGGAAAAAAATAAACAAATACTAAATGTACAGTATATATAGAAATACAGTTTAGTGTCCTACTGGGCGCTGATGGATTAGTGCATTGGTGGTGTTGGTGTTCAGCTCTTTAACTTGAAATTAAGATGCTTGTCGAGTCAAACGGTCACGAGGGTCCGAACAGGCAGGTCTCATACGAAGGGACGCCGCGAACTTTAGTTGCACTCACGGGCAGCGCCATGGTTACGCGCGTCACACACGCAGACAAACACAGATGCGTTAATCCAAGGAAAAGCCTGAAAGCGTCGCTTCGTATCCGTGTCAACAAACAGACTCACCGGAGAAGCCCAGGTCCTCGGTGCTGGGCCTCATGAAGGAGCCAAAGTCCTCTGCAAACAGTCCCCGGCTCTTCTCCATGTATGGGTTCGCAGAGGACGAGGAGGAGGAGGACGAGGAGGACTGGTGGAAACTGCGCTCCGATCGATAGGCAGAGGAGTTGGTCACACTCATGGATGGGTGAGGAGAGGAGCGACCGGGTGAGGCAGAGGAGGAGGGAGGGGAGAGTGACAAGTGAAATGAAGGGGAAAAAAAATTACAGCTGTTTTCGTACTCTCTCCTTCGCTCCCATTGGCCGTTATATAGTTTGGGAGGTCTCACACGTGTCGGGGGGAGAGGGCGAATAATGTTCTATATTTGTCCTGAATACACAGAGAGAGGGAGGGAGGGAGGGGGGGGTGGGGGGGGGTCGGAAAAGTTCTGGGCGTTGAAGGGCCCTGAGGTTAAGGGAGAGGGATTTGATAAAGAGGAGTTAGGCAACAGTTGTCATTCCATGCACACCATCCCTGAAATAGCCCCCCCCCCTCCTCCTCCTCCTCCCCCTCCTCTTCCTCCTCCTCCTCCTCCTCCTCCATCGCTGTGTGTTTCTGCTGCTTTCGTCACATTCACCATCTTTGAAAATAGATCCTTACGTGGGTTTTGCCGCAAGGTGACGTAGCGTAGCGGCGATGTTTTGATCCCATTAAGATGAAATGACTCGCTGCTGAGTTGGATGTGAAGAGAGAGAGAGAGAGAGAGAGAGAGAGAGAGAGGGGGGGGGTAAGGTGGGGGGTGTGTTGTGGAAAAGAGGAGGCCTCTGCCTCTTATCTCGGAGGATAAGTAAAGAGCAAAACAAAGATGGAAAGAATGTGCTGGAAAACAAAGGAGCTATAAATATCTCAGCATGAGGAGCGGAGCCTCATTTCCATCAGACAACACTCACTGCTGCTGCCTCTGCCTCCATTCAGCCGACATCAAAGGACTCGATCTATTGTCACACTGCAGGTGAATGACTATGTATTGACATGTATAGTGAAACAAAATATTTTTTTTCAATAGGAAAACAGATATCTCTTTATTTCTTTATTCATCTATTTATTCATTTATTTATGTGTCTATTTTTATTTATTTATTCACACTGGATTGATTGATAATGATTGATCTAATTTAAATTATGTGGGTATGGGCATATATATATATATATATATATATATATATATATTTCTATATATTTCAACACATGACCTGAACACACATTTTCAACACATGACATGAACACACATCTCTAACTTGTTTTAACTTCATAGTATTTTAATTTTCTACAACAAGGTGACGCATCACAATTTGCCAGTTCAATTGACTTAAGCATATTTATATCTCTACATCTTCATAGATAGAAATATATATATATTCCTCCAATATTTACCCAGTCATGACGCCGTCGCCTGTAATCTACACGACACACGTGACTGATGCACTTTGACATGACATCACAGCCTCAGTCCCTCCGTAATGGAAACAGCATTGTGACAGTAAAGCCCGCAGACGTTGGCGTCCGCTATAATCGGCCCCCCGGTTTGAATGGGAAGGTTCCACCCGTCAGAGGCGATGACTCCACACAGAGTTATGATGTGTTGGTGTCTCTCTTGTTATCACATTCCCCCTGTTGAAGGTTTAAATCCAGCCCAGCAACTCAGCAGCAGCTCCCTGCGTGGACGCTCACCCAGACAGCACAGCACCCCCGCTGGCCACAGCAGGAAATACACACAGGTTTGTGTGTGTGTGTGTGTGTGTTGGTCATCTGCAAATATGCTGTCATGACTCACTTTCCCAATTTACAAATACATTTCAAATATTATATGACGCTACTTCATATGTATTAATTGAAATCACCATTTCTTTTCATTGTATTGATAATAATTAATTAGTAACAAATAAAACCCAAAGCAGCAGTCAGGGGGTCATGAGGCCGAAGGTCCAACGTCACATGACTCTGAATCGTAGACACACCCACTTTTTGTACAATAACCCCCGTGTCTGACTGGCGCCACTTCCATAAAGTGGACCCACTCCATGTGTTGACGTAAAGAGGCCAAATTAAATAAATTCAAGCTCTTAAATATGATTCATTTCACCTGTATCTTTACACTTGGAAGCTTAGTATTACATTTTGCCATCAATAACTTTATTATCTGTTACAATCTTTTTTACAAATTATTTTTAAAAGAACAACAACAAGAGAGGGAAGAAGAAGGAGGTGAATCCACAATGTCCCACGTGTGACATTGACTAACCTCGATCATGTGTGTTTGTGTGTACATTCCTATCTGTCCACAGCTGTCACACACACACACACACACACACACACACACACACACACACACACACACAGCTGCCGTGTGTTATATAATGCCACAGACAGTCAAATAAAGTCCAGCGATGGACAGTGACGAAGCCAGAGGGTCACGCCACCGCCGCAGTCTTGTTTTGAGTCGAGCTTTAGAAGGTAAATGTGTTGTTGCCCGGTGACGGGGCAGGTAAGACCCAAGCGCAGTCCAAACAGGCAGGCCAAGGTGGGGCAGCACACGTCAGGATCAGAACAAAGTCCGTAATGGGAGACGGAAAGCAGGGGCCGGGTGACCAGGGGGCAAGAGCAGGTCAGGAAGAGGGCAGGGGTCGAGATGGAGGGGGCAAAACGATGAACGCTGGTGAGTAAGGGAAGAACATTAGGAACTGGCAGGGGAGTCACGGGAGGGAGTGGGGTAGATGAAGAGGAGGCCGAGGAGGTGCAGCTGCAGGGAGTGGGTTTGGCTGGTAATTGGATGATGAGCTGACAGGATGTATGTGTGTGAGAGGGAGGGAGAGAGAGAGAGAGAGAGAGAGAGAGGGCAGACCTGTACCAGGCTCTGACTCCTGCCTGATCCCTGAGCCCACCCCTTTGACCCTCACATGGAACCCGTTCAGGGGAAACCACTGGGACCGCTCTCAGATGTTGAACATGAATCCTCATATTACGCGTTATTCTGTTCAGTCGTGTGCAAAGGCGCGACACTGGTAAAGTGATGAGGATGACATTACCACTACTACCAGTATCAACGCTAACGATAAAACAATTTTACAAAAATGATAAAAAAAAAATTTTTTAAATAGTAAGAAGAAGAAGAGAAATAATAAGAATATAAGAATTTTCTTAAGATAATAAGAAATAAGACTTGTAATACATCTGTTCAATCCGACACATTGTGTCTTTAAAAACACTGAACGCCATGTCAATCAAATCCGTTTCCCCCCTTTTCCGTCCAATCACTGACCCCCCCCCCCCCCCAGGAGTGGCTCATCATCAGGGACACGGCCTGAGGTGTCAGCCCACTCGTCAGCGACGTGCACACCTGCTCTCGTGGATGATCACAGCCCTTTCATCCACGTCTCTGTGGATCTGGACTGTGGGGATGAGGCGTGCGGAGATGTTCCTCTCCAGGTCACAGTCTCATCTCGCCCTTCAACCCCAGAGCCCCATGTCTTTCCCATCGAGCTGGAGACAGACGTCATACGGGGGCGCGTTCAGCTCCTCCGCTCGATGTCACTCGATCCCACGTGTCGTACCTTTACCGAACCGCAACACAAAACAAGTAAAACCACAGAAAAGACACAACAATTCTAAATGCACGTCCGGTGACACTGATGATAAATAGAAGGACGTTTATTTGACATGTGTCGACTGTATCTGGTCAAAGTACCGATCCACTTGTTTTCGAAGGTCAAATCGTATTGCTTTTCCTCAGGGTAAAGAAAGGCCGTTGAACTTGTCATGTAATGTATATAATATTTGTTTATTTGAAAAATGGTTAAACTTACCGTTACCGTTAAACAGTCGTCTACTGTCGTATTCGTTCGACTCGAAATAATCCCATGCGGTCACGCGTCGTTCGTCTGAGGAAAGGTAAAGAAAAGCCTCCGTCGGGCTCGGCTGGCCACGGCACGCTGTTGCCATGGCGACACGCTCTCCGCTGAGGTGAGCAGCCTGTGCTTGTGTACATATTTCTGTGGCGTGTAAAGCACGCGAGTGGGACTCACGCTTACGCAGTGTGCCAATTTCAGCGACCAGTGCTCGAAGGGGGTGGGGCTTAGGAGAAGAACTCCTCCTACTTCCTGGGTGATCCAAAAAAAAAATGGGGGGCAATTTCAGGGGCAGAAGGAGGTGTAGTTTATTCTTCCGGGCTTCTTCTGGTGTGTTGATGAATGCAAGCTTGACCCTGTGATACCAGCTTGTTGGAGAATGAGACTTTTTTTAAATTTTTTTTTATAGGAGGCAATCAAGCTGAATATCAAATCAGATGATTGATTTGATTTGATCACTGCTCAATGATTGGCTGAGATGAGAAACACCAATTCTTTCAAGCGTACGTGGGTACAGGACACACGTCTCTCTTTGTCCTCCAGTCGAACAGGGAACCTCCCTAATGGGCTCATTACGAGTCAAAAAGTTTATATGTTTTATATTTATTAATTTATAAGTGATTTACACAATTCGAAGCCAATGTGACACCTTCCTGTATCATCCAGCCTTTAATGGCTCTCGGTCCCTTTGCTGTAAGCAGCGACACCTCTGGTTCTCAGGGGCATAACGGGTGAGACCGGTGCTAATGACTTACTGGAGAAGGGAGTCGCTTGGTTCTCATGAGCAGGAAGGGTTCAACGCATAGGATGTTTACCATTCAACGTAAATCTTCCCGTCCCGAGTGGATCATTTTAACGCAAGAGTCTATGAGGATCGGGCCCCCGAGTGGCCACCCCGTGAACCGCGTGTCTTTTCACCGTTCAGATTTGTATTTTTTTCCAACACGAACAGATTGAAATCATTTTCTCACCCTGCTCTTCGCAAAGAACAGTGAAGGGCACCTTCCTGCGCCGAGTTAATATTAGCTACCTTCTCAACCGTGACGGCTCCATCACTATACCATGCTCCTTCGCTCAGAGAGGTGTGCCGGCCCACCTGCACGCCCACGCTGCACATACACAACGGAACAAGGTCAGGTTGAGGTAGGACTGACGACTGGCCACTGCAGTCGATTTGGAAAATTTGGACTCCGTCTTTTTTGAGCGCGAGCCGAGCATTGGTTTGTACTCGCACAGCCGGAGGGAGAATGGAGAGCGTGGACGAGGCTCGTGGGAGCGAGAGCGACGGGCCGAGCGATCGCCGGGAGAGAGACGATCGATACCAGACGTCCCATAATAACCGGAGCGGGCTCCTCCCCCTCTCTGATCCATGGAAACCACACAGGCGGCCCCGCGCTGCCGTCAAAGGTCAGACCGTCACTCGTCGGATCGACGGCGAGCCGATCCCCTCGCTCACACTCTAACGTCATTTCACGCCCCGAGTTTGTGTTCGATCTTCATTTGGGAGGCGCTGGATTGTGATTCTGCGCAGGGACGACCTCACGCATTCACACCGTCGTGTCCTTTATACGATAACATGTCTCATTATGAATATTCATGAGCAGTTCAATGGCCGTGATCCTCCACAGGTCCCGCATGGACGCTTGCAGCGTGACCGGCTGTTTGATACTTTTAAAGTGCGTTGCAGAGCACGAGCCTTTGTTTTCATCGTGTTTTTTCATCGTCTTCACGATGTTGACGGCATGTGACGGCACCGCCACAGTTGCTGCCGTAAAGCAGGGGTGTCCAAACTTTTTGTCCTGAGGGCCACGTACAGAAAAACATACGAAGGACCGGGCCGTTCGCTAGGTGACGTATACTGCCCCGCTTCTGAAACGTTAAAACTCTGAGAAATGTTTCTCAAGCGAGCTTTCTAAACAGTATTTGTACGTATTAGGATTATATTTTTATTATATATATAGTGATATATTCATGATATATATAGTGGAGTCGTTTGGGGGCTTCAGATGCTTGTCAAAAACAGCTGTAAGGGTCCGTTGCTTCAGACTCTGTGTCGGAGGCCTGGAAGGAGAGAGTGACCTTTGACCTCTCTGAGCCAAATGAACCACACTGTTCCAGATGAAACATCAAATAATGCAAACACATTTTTGTCAAACCATCAGGGCCCTGTGTTCGACATATATGACTAAATATTTTGGACTGGACTGATCTAGAATATATATATTCAAATGTCTGCATGTTTATTACAAATACAGCTGTCACAGGCTGCAAAAATATTTTTCATTATGCTGATACACTACAAACAATTTCAGAGTTTTTAAAATATTTTTGCAAAATGCAGAGTGGTCTCTCCCCTCTCTCTCACTCGAT
>JAFBJT010107941.1:112330-125646 GCA_016785325.1 Chascanopsetta lugubris | reverse complement strand
TGGAACGGATGGATGGATGGTTGAATGGACATGTGGATGAATGAATGTTTTAACGGATGGATGGATGGTTGAACGGACATATGGATGAATGAATGTTTTAACGGATGGATGGAGAGACAGACAGATGATGGAGGGTTGAATGGACGGCCAAATGGATAGACGGGTGTGTGAATGGATGGGCGCGTAGTTTAATGTCCATTAAACTGAGACTTTGTTGGGTCCATTTATATCTTGTGTCTCCTCAGAGTGTGTGTCGAAGCTGAGCTGCTGTCTGGCCTCGGTCTGTGAGCTACAGTGGTTCGGCTTCGCTGCTCTGGGCATCGTCATGGCGACGCTCAGCTTCCTCATGGACCTGTGTGTGTCCAAACTGCTGAGAGGTACACACACACACACACGCACACACACACACACACACACAGTTAACGTCTCTCCCTCTCTTGACTTGCAGCTCACCTGTGGCTCTACTTGACGCTGGAGGGCAGCACTCTGCTGCAGTTCATGTGCTGGACTCTTTACCCAGCATGCCTCTGTGCTGTGGCTTCATCGTTCTCCCACAGCATCTGCCCGTTCTCCACAGGTCTGTGTGTGTGTGTGTGTGTGTGTTTGTCAAAGCTCTGCATTCTTTCCTAAACACAACAGCTTGTCTTTCGTCACTCCATAAAACCCAAACACCTGCAGCCTCATTCCATTCATTGGTTATCAGGTTTATTGAGTGTTGACGCTTTAAACTGCCTTCAGGGTTAAATGTCATAGATCCATGAAGTTCACAAATTCCTCGGTCCTATCTGAGCTAAATGGCATCGAGGAAAAATATCATGTGTGATGTGAAATTCAGCCTTTGAGAGTTTTAGAGGGAGATTTGAAAAGTCAACATTGATTTTATCTGTTGAGCAGAACCTTTTAAGTTTGATATCATTCCTAGAAGAGCTTCCTATGACATTTCTGAGAATTTCTTTTTTTTATTTTCAAATAAAGAAATGCATGTAATTTAAAGAAAAAAAGACCATGAATTTCTATTTTTTATCAATTAAAAAAAAAGGTTAATGAAAGCATTTCATTCAAAAAATAAAGAAAAAATAAATAAATACAAAACAAAAGGATCAAATTTCTTTTAAATCTTTTTTTTATCTCAATAAAAGATGAATATTAAAAAAATATCTACAAACATTTTATTCGAAACATCAAAACATTTTATTTCAATTTTCAATTTTATCAAAAAACATTTCAAATAAAAATAAATTGGAGGATTAGATATGAGGTACGATATTTTAAAGAAAACGTTCTGACAACTTATAAACCACACCTCAAGGAAGATGCATTCATTGATTTCACTTTATGCAAATAAGGCTATGCTGTTTTCCACATTAATGTTCATTGATGGAACCCATATGTCTGCGTCTCTCCAGGCTCCGGGGTACCAGAGGTCCGAACCCTGCTGTCTGGTATTGACATGCCTCATTACCTGTCTCTCACCAACATGTTTGCCAAGTTCCTGGGTCTGATCTGCACCCTGGCTGCTGGCACCACCGTGTTCCTGGGCAAAGTGGTGAGACACACCTGACCTCACTTCCTGTTTATTATATTTAGCTGTGGGATGGATTTACGTTTGACCTGCTTCACCAGGGTCCGTTTGTGCATCTGTCCACCATGATGGGAGCTTACCTCAGCAAGCTCTGCACACCTGTTAAGGACAAGAACAAGGTAAGGGGAGGACCCTTAACACGAATGACATCGTGCAAACATGGCTGCCTCAATACAGAGGACCCACTCCTTGACAACAGCTTGTGCATTCGAGATGTTAAACATAAACAAAAGTATCCGTTTAATTACTGCAATGTTAAATTAGTGCAACTGGAAATGACACAATAGACCTTTAACACATCATCATGTCATAGATCAGGGGCGTGATGTAATCTGTTCTGCGAGAGCACATACATGTCTATCTGTGATGTTTGAAAATAAACAAAAAGTGATCTTATGGTCAAGGACAAGGCAACGGGAGCAATGCTGGTGGTGGCATCAGCAGTGGGCGTGGCCAGCTGTTTCGGAGCTCCCATCAGTGGTGAGACTTTGATTTTCACACATTTGCATATTCAAATGTGAATACAGGCACCAGATGAATTGACTGGTTGTCTCTTTACAGGTGTGTTGTTCAGCGTAGAGGTGATGTCGTCCCACTTTGCACTGAGACATTACCTCCCGTGTTTCTGCTCGGCCGCCGCCGGGGCGCTGACCTTTCACCTCTTCTCAGTGTGGAGCGGGGATGGAGGTAATCTCGCAGATGCCTGACTCCTTCTACTTCCTGGTTTGTCCAAACATGGGAAAGGAGGCGGAGCAGTATCTCACGATTCAGTTTGCCCAAAATAAATGAAAACAATCGTTCTTAGACAATCGACACAGTATAATGGCATGATATGAAGTGAGTCATCATGACAATAACAGTGAGCAGAATGTGCGCCAGTGACGACAGATGGAATATTACATTTCAATCTCACTGTAATAACATGAGGGCAGATTAGATATCACACAATCTGTCCTGTGTCCACAGAGACTCTTCAGGCTCTGTTCAGAACTCATTTCTCCGCAGCTTTACCTTTCTACCCTCTGGAGATGCTGCTGTTTGCTTTCTTAGGGTGAGTTCATTCATAGAAGCGCTAACATTTCTCATCATGTCCTCTGAAATTCATCCTTATGACTATTTTACGTGTGTAAATATGTTGTTGTTGATGATGATGATGATGATGATGATGATGATGATAGATAATGTTGATTATTGCATTGTGTTCTTGTTTATATTATGTGGATACTGGTGTGTGTGTGTGTGTGTGTGTGTGTGTGTATATATGTATATATGTATATGTGTATGTAGATTCTGTGTATATGCATTTATGTAGATATCACATGGTTACACGTTTATAGTATGTGTGTGTGTGTGTATATATATATATATATATATATCCGTGTTTATCCGTGTGTGTGTCTCTGTCCGTCTCTCTCTCTCTCCCTCCGTGTGTGTGTCTCTGTCCGTCTCTCTCTCTCTCCCTCCGTGTGTGTGTCTCTGTCCCTCTCTTTCTCCCTCTGTGTGCGTGTCTCTGTCTGTCTGTCTGTCTGTCTGTCTGTCTGTCTGTCTCTCTCTCTCTCTCTCTCTCTCTCTCTCTCTCTCTCTCCCCCTCCGTCCCTGTGTGTGTGTCTCTGTCTGTCTCTCTCTCTCTCCCTCCGTGTGTGTGTCTCTGTCCGTCTCTCTCTCCCTCTGTGTGTGTGTGTCTCTGTCTGTCTGTCTGTCTCTCTCTCTCTCTCTCTCTCTCTCTCGTGTTGACGTGTGACGGGCGGCGGGTGAGACGTTGCCCGGGTACCTCAGACAAATATGACCTATCAGATATGGCGGTACTGGTTTTCAACGTACCAACACGTATCGTCACTATTTTGTGTCCCGATATATCGTTACACCCCTATTTATAGGTGTACGTGTGTATGTATATGTAACACATTTATTATCATCATTATCATCCACCTCATCAATATTAGATTGAAACTATGCATATCAGCATTATTTAATTATAACGAGAATACTTTGAATTCAAGTAAAGTAGTAGTATTAGTATCAGTCCTATTAGTCCAATTAGTAATCTGTTGTTTTGTTTTTTTCTCCAGCAGCATCACATTTATCCCAATGGTGTTGAATAGAGCTTTCTTCTGTTCTCTTCCCTTCTAACAGGCTGCTGTGTGGAGCGGTGAGCTGCTGCTTCCTCTCCCTCCATCGCCGGATCCTCAGATTCACCCAGAACAATCCCATCTTTGTCAGGATGCTGACGACAGAGTGAGAGCTCAGTCCTTAATAGCTGTGTTATGATGAGTCATCGAGTGTGTACGACAAATGCAGGAGCCCTGACTCTGTTATTAACATTATTATTATGGAAGTATTTCATGTGCTCAGGATTAAAAAAAAGATCACGTGACACATATAAAGTTATTAATAGCTCTTCTTCTGTGGTTTGGTGCAGTCGTTTCCAAACTTGATGTAAAGTATAACAAGTATAAATACATCATCCGTCAGTCCAACTTGACAAGGGCAGAGTGGATCACACAGTGGGTGGTCCGTAGTGTTCACAATATGGAATGTGTCTCCGTAGGAAGGGTCTGTACTCAGGTGTGGTGGCCTTCCTCCTCGCCTCTGTGACGTTCCCCCACTCTGCAGGTCAATACATGGCTTCTCAGGTGGGAATCAACTGCCCCTAGAACCATAGACTCCTCCCACTTCCTGGTTCATCCAAAACAGGCGATATAGCACAGGAAGAACTTTGGGGCGCGGCCCTTGGCGCTGTCACAGCATCCACAGAAGGTCAGCCCAGGTGTCACTCAAGAGGCCATGCCCTTGACTATACAAAATTTCAAATTGGGATAGAAAAAAATAAGCCCCACCCTCATGCAGTTGTCATGGTAACGCACTTTTGGACTAATTAAGACCAAAAGTGTAGCTTGTACCACGACTTTAACATGTTTCATTCGTCTCTAAAGTTGACCAGTTTAACATCGGGACTCCGCCTCCAGTGGCCACCCTGTGAACTGCAGGTTTTTCCACTTCTTGATACAAATACAACGAAGAAGAATTCAAACGTATTGAGTGATATTAATCTATTCCTCAGTGCACCATGAGGCAGCTCCTCACCTCCTTACTGGACGGCAGGACGTGGAGCTCCCTGTCCCACAATGCATCGGTGCACCTGCAGCCTGAGCACGGGGCAGAGTGGAGCCCAGCAGGGGGCTCTGTCTTCCTGTCTCTGGGTGTCTTCCTGCTCATGAAGGTTATGACATAACGACACAACTGCACACACTCTGTCCATATTGCCACACTGCTCACTGACTGCCGGGCGTGTGTTGTCGTGGGCTCTAAGATGTGGATGTTGGCGCTGGCCTGTACGCTGCCTCTTCCTGCTGGATACTTCATGCCAGTCTTTGTCTATGGTGAATGGTCTATTGTTTATATTTCAGACTGTGAAAACTCTGGAATCTATAACCACGTAAACGAGAAAGAACTCCGGTGATGGTCTGACTTTTCTTTAAAGGGGCAGCTCTGGGCCGGTTGCTCGGAGAGGGAGCAGCTACTGTGTTTTCCGCTGCTTCTATAAACCCTGGGGGCTACGCACTCACTGGTAAACAAACATTCAAATAGATTTTTGATTCTAAAACACGAACAAATTGCATGTATATGTGAACTGTTATATCATACTATTTCCTGTCCTAAATCCCTATTCATCCTGATGTATTTTGCCCAAGTGGCAACCAAAACATGAGGCGGAAAAACTTGCAGTTCACATTGCGGTCACTTGAGGCAAAAGTGAGTCAGTCCCCCGTATTGCATGACTAAGGGGCACGGCCTCATGAGTGACCCCTGTGTTGACCTGCCATGTCATGTGGATACTGCAACAGCAACATGGGCCCACCCCCAACTCTGTGTTCCACCTCTTTGCCCCTATTTCGATAAGAAGTCGTGAAGTGGGAGGAGTTAGGGATCTAGTTGTACATTTTGCATACCTTTCAATTACGTGGGATACACTGTAGCAGCCGTAGTTATTTTTTTAAGTGTTTAGTTTGTCCATTCTGGGCTATGGTAATAACATGGTGGGGCAACATATATATGTATGTACTGTATGTATATACTGTGTATAATATATTTTCTGTATTCCAGGTGCAGCAGCTCTATCTGGGGCAGTGACACACACCTTGTCCCCAGCTCTCCTGACCATGGAACTGACCGGCCAGTTCAGCCACGCCCTCCCCGCTCTCCTCGCCACTTTCCTGGCCAACGCCCTGGCTCGTTCTGGACACCGCCCATCGTTCTACGACACCCTTTCCCTCAGCAAGAGGCTGCCACACCTGCCCTCGATGAAGAAAGCATGTCCTCGGTGAGACATTTTTTGCCAAGCTCCTCCTACTTCCTGGTTCATCCAGAAATTGGAAAAGAGGTGGAGCACAGGTAGAGCTGGGGGTAGGGCCGCGATTCTGTCGCAGCATCCACAAAAGATCAGCTCTGGTGTCACTCAAGAGGCCACGATTATGCACGATTAAGCCCCGCCCCATACGGTTGCCACGGCAACACGCGACTAATTGAGTTGTTTGTACCAGGCTATAAACATGTTTCATTCACCGCTAAAGTTGATCATTTTAACATGGGAGTCTACTGGGATTTAATCACTTTTACCTCAAGTGGCCACAATGTGAACAGCAGGCAACGGGTCCTGACGCTCCATAGATCAATTCAATCATTATTCAACTCTTTCAGGCTTTCCACCACGACCATCGGGCAGTTTCTGAGAGGAGAACCGGTGCAGCTTCAGAAAGCAGCTGGACCTGCAGAGATCCAACACGCAGTCAGAACCTGCAGCCACTCACACATTCCTGTGGTGGACGCACATGGTGAGTCTAAATCTTCAAAATAGAATGAGTAGAATAAGATAATTGAATTAACAGAATAAATAGATCAGACCAGGGCGTTTCACGGCCTGTGGAGTCAAGTACGAGCATCACTCGTACTCACTTTAATACAAGAAGCGAGGTGAAATGAGCCAAAACGTGCTTTTATTTTGAAATGCTTCAGTTTCCTGTGTGTGTGATTCTGTCATGCTTGATATTTACGTTCGAGGAAGCTCCCGTCAATAGCTCAGTTTTGCACATGAAATTAAATTCCAAAAAATAAATGACACCCAATTGGTTGTAGTACTTTTGGGGTGGGCCATAAATACATAAATAGATAGCCCATAAGATTGTTACATCTCTGCCTGCTCTGCTTGCCTCCTCCCCTCCTGTCCCAGCCATCACTCCCCTTTCCCTCCGCCACTCCCCCCTCATCAGCCTAGGTGCTCCGCATTCCCTCATCAGCCACGCCCCATATAACCCCTGTTTGTCTGTGAATCAGTTGGCAGATCGTCCTTGTACATAGTTTCCAGGATTTTCCTGCTTGCCTTTCCGTGTCCGACCTTGTGATCCAACTGTTTGTGCTGCACTTGCGTCCTCCACTTGCCCCGAAGGCTCGGTATCTCCAAAAAAATGAGTCGAATCGGTGGAATTGATCCACATGAGCACGACGACTGGACAAGAGATTTAAATGACCTGAGCTCAGCTTGTCCTCTACATCGTCACTGGAGTTATTATACCGGGAAAGAATTGATTCTTTAAGGGCTCATGGACGGACGAACTTTGGGTTGGTGCAACTCCTCCGGATGTTCTGTGTTAAAGAGAAGACCGTGGAGGTAAACAACAGACTTTGACCTCCCTGTGTCCCACGGTGCTGCTTGTTTGTTTGCTTTGGACAAACATATGTTGGTGTCTGCTGGACATTTGTTTCAAACAAACTATATTTTAAGCCTGGAATCCACTCTGAGAGCGACACTCCAACCGTGTTGGATAAACATGTTCGCTATGATAATAAGATTTAGGTAAAGACAGAAACATAATCCCAGATTCTGATTTCTCGGTTCAATACCTCCTCAAAGGAAGGATGTAAAAGTAGAGTTGACGGCTCGTTAGACTCCCTGTAACATAGCGGACAAACTCTAACCATAGTTTTGATCCATTAACCAGTTTCGCGTGTAAAAGAAACAACAATGTTCCTAATGCGCTGCGTCCATTAGCCTCATGGCTAGCTCAGGCTAACATGTCATAGCACAGTGGGACTTTGAACCACACGGTCCAATCTCTCTATCTGTAATCATTTCAGTGTGATTGTACACTTCAAAGGCCATTCCAGCTGGAACATACACAGACGTACTCTTATGTTCACGTTTTGAACTCGGTAAGTCCTTGTTGCAATGTGTATGTTTTGCCATGAACGCTGTCGGATGAGAGCCGCCTGTGAGTGCGAAACTTGCTCGGTTAGAAGGCCAATCTGGGATCGTCTACCGAACAGCAAATCGGGAGATAGTGATGTTTCAAGAGGGGGAGGGGAGAGCCAAAACCCTGCATTTCTCCCTTGGAAAGAATTCTGGAAAGGACTTGTTTAAAAAGAAAAGCGTTTGAGACTATAAATACCGTTTATTATCATAATAGAGGCTAGAGAACAAATAGAAAGTCCCTTAAATGGGCACAATAGGTCCCATTTAAATAGGTCCCATTTAAGTAGGTCAGAGGCAGGGAACACAGGAGAGTAGGTGAGGTGAGTCAGGGTAAGCAGGAGACTCGGGGGGAGGGGGAGCACAGGAGGAGCACAGAGTCATGACAGATTTAAAGAAGAGCTTGTGTCCAGTGAGAATGAAGAACAGAAGTGAATCACTGAAATCTGTAAGTAAAGTTTGAAATGAATAAAATGGCTGCTGTCTATATAACAATTTTATAGAAATCAATATATACAGACTCTTTATCTCTTTGGAAGAAGCAAGATAAGACAAAGCAAAAAAAAAGAAATAGATGACTGATAGAATAAATAAGTAGCAAGAAGAAGAAAATGAAAAGAAAAAATAGGCCAAAAAAAAGGAAATAATATTCACGAAAATAACCGAAATTAAAAAAATCTCACTGATTTCATGGAATCATAACAATGATATCGAAAAGTTGATTTGGCCTCTGGGAACAATCTGGGTTTCTTACGTCTCTGGAAAGATAATTGCCCACTCCCGACAGAGACTGTTGAAACAGGTGGATTTCTGAATGGTCACATTGTGACACCACAGAAGAAGAAATCTGAAGATATTGTAAAGGCTGAATAGAGCCCAGATGGAGAGCTCTGACAAGTGTCAGAACAGAGTGAATTGGGCAGCTGAGCCTTTCAGCAGCAATCATGTGCGTGAGTGTGTGGTTTGTCTCGGCCCACCGGAGACCAGGGGCCTCATGGAAAAAGAAAGTTTACGGATGCCGTAAATCCTTGCATACGCACAACTTTCACCGTGATTCCGTTCGTACGGCCAGTTTCACGCCCCGTTTCACGAAGTGAGCTGAGCTGCCCGGTATTTTGGTTCCTGTTTTTCCTCTCGGTGTTTTTCCAGTCCAGATTTCTCGTCTCCAACACAGTGTTTTTTGTGATTAGTTAGTCTTAGTTTTTCCTCATTGTGAGTGATCTCCCGTTCATCCTTCAATTATCTGACTGTAGCACAGTGATCAGCCCACGATCAACATTAAAAAAAGGAGCGCAGATGCCGCGACGCTGCAACGATTGATGTTTATAGACGTGAGTAATATTGTAAATATACTAATATAAACGAACTCGTCTCTTCTGAGTGGCGGCTTGGGGCTGTTGAAGCCACGGGGCAGTCATTGCCTTCGGCTGTTGAAGTCGCGGGGCCACCGTAGCTCAGAAAGGGAGGGGCTGAGCCGGAGCACTTGAAGTTATTGGGAATACTTACGTTTCACCACCAGATGACACTAAAACTCCCGCACTACACCTTTAAGTTGACATGGAGCACCTTTTCGTGCATCCTCAAGCTTTAGACATTAGGCCCCTGCTCACTGTCACTCCCACTGTGACACAGAACTCTGATTTCTCTCTTCCCCGTGTCCCTTTGTTGAAGAGATTCTGCTGGGCTTCGTGCTTCGATCGGAGCTGCTGACGTCCCTCCCACGCCCAGACACACAGGTAAACGCCTGATGGTGGCGCTGCAGAGGGTTAAAGTGTCAGGTGCTGTTTAAAAGGCGGGACCCGCCTCCGACAGAGTGGCTGTGGAGGGAGAGGAGGCGTGACATCCAGACTCATGACAACGCACCTTCCACGCAAAGTCTGGATTAAGTCTGTGACCAAACACACATCGAATCAACATGTTTGTGTTGTTGTTGTTGTTGTTGTTGTTGTTGGTTCAGACTCCGGACAAACATCTGGATGACATCTGCAGCATCCGCCCCACATCTGTCCTGCTGTCACCTCACAACACTCTTCAACAGGTCGGACCAACACACGCAGTTACCATGGTTACACAAATCTGTTTTATGATATGTACAAACACATAAGTGCATACACCTTGTTATGTAATATAACAGGACATATAATATATTATAGTGTATTATATTTCTATAGTATATATATATATATATAATAATACAATAATAATAATAATACAATTAATAATAACAATAATCTCCTTGCATGATTGCAGGCCCACAGTGTCCTGAGTGTAGTGGGAGATCAGACCTTATTCGTCACAGACAGGGGGCGACTCGTCGGGTCACTCACATGGGCTCAGGTAACAAACCCTACATTCCATTTCAGCCAGTATCTATGGGGGTCATCGTTCACACTGGACCTTTAATGATGCAGACTATTCATGACCTTATTCTGCTGGCATTTGACTCAGCTTAGTGATCACATGCAAGTTAGATAAGACTGGGCGGTGTGGACAGCTAAATGGCAACTTATGAGTTCAAACTCATATCTCTCTCTCTCTCTCTCTCTCTCTCTCTCTCTCTCTCTCTCTCTCTCTCTCTCTCTCTCTCTCTCTCTCTCCCTCTCTCTCCCTCTCTCTCTCTCATTTCTCCTCCAGATGAAGACGATCCTCAGTGACCTAGCCAAAGAAATTTGAGTAGACAATCTCTTGACCTCTTTAATGCATCCGTCATTAGCTCTGACAATATCTGAACATTTATAGAAAAAAAACGTCTATATATATATATATATAACATACAACATATATTAAAAATATAAATTACAAAGACCTATAATTGAGTATATCTTCATTTCCTGCAGATTTACAGGCGTCTAAATGACTATTGTGGTCTATGGGAAAAATGCTTTTTGGGCCACAGGGGCATTTTTTTGTTGGAGTACCATGAGTGGCCAATGGGGCCACTTCATCCGCGCTTCATGGATGAGTGGAGGCTTCTGGCTGAAAGCCGCCTGTGTGCGTAAAACTTGCTTCCTTAGAAGTCGGGACTAACCTACATTTTCAGCCGATCTGGGATCATCTACCGATCAGCCAATCGGGAGATAGTGAAGTTTCAGGGGTGGGGTGGGGGGGGCAAAACCCTGCGTTTCTCCCTAGGAAAGAATTCTGGATTTTTAAAAGGGCTTGTTTAAAAAAACCAAAGCGTTTCTGAGACTATGGATACTGTTTTATCATCAAAATAGAGGCTGAAGAACAAAAAGAAAGTCCCTTAAATGGGCACAGTATACCCCCATTAAAGTGCTTTCACGTTTACATTTTTTTAAAGGAACATTTCCAAACATTTGTGGATGAAAAATAATTTAAAAATGCTAAAAACAAAACTGTTTTTTTTGTTTTTGTAAAAAGCCTCACAGTGTTGGATAAACAAGAGCTCAGACTAAAAAACATGTGGCAGAAACAGCATTTAGAATCACTGTGGAGATGTGGATCCATGAGCAACACATAAGAAAATCATCAAGTTAAAAACCCCACTACTTAAACAACAGTCCACACAGATGCACATGTAGCACTTTGCTGGAGAGAGCTCGCATGCAGAGTCCTGAGCAGGTTTAAATGGCAGAGCTGATGAGCTGTAGATTGAAGGCAGGTGTCTCTCGTCTGCAGCCTCAGGAGGCCACGCCCCCCCTTCCACATGTGCATGGGAAAAGAATATAAAACATCAAAAGCCACAGATATTAAAGTGACTGAGTATTCACATCTGAGTAAATTGAATTATTATTTAGACTAGTTTTGTCAAAGGGGCATTGAAGGTACAGTGTGTAGGGTGAAGTGGTTTTATCATTAGAAAATGAGACTGATATCAATTACTATGTTATCATTGGTGTAAAATAATCTGAAATCCTGGAATTGTTTTTGTTTCTGTGAACAACAGAAAATATAATAATTACACCAGAGTTGCCACTCCTCCCTGGAGGCCGCCATGTTTGTACGATAGGCAGAAATGGACACAAAAAAACACTACGTTTGGAGAGGACTTTTGTGTTTTCAAGTTATCGGAACCATGAAATATAACAACACTCACTATTAGGAAATAACAGAGTCATGTCAATATTGTTAGCCCTTATTTGCTAAGGCAGCTAACTGCAGCAAAATATTGTAATCACTGCCGTAAACTGTCAAAATGAGACATTTGATTGAAAGCCAGGAGATATTTTTTATTTATAAACTATTTAATTAGAGTTTTCATATTATATTTACATAATCGGAAGTGTTTAATCATTGCGTTATATCAAAAGCTGTACTTTTATTACATATTTTATAGATTGTAAAATACATTTGCTAGGTGTTACTGCCAATGCTAACCATGGATTCCGCCCCAACCCAACCTAACTTAACCCAGCCTATCCTAACCCAACCTAACCTAACGCTAACCCAACCCTAGCCCAGCCTAACCTAAAACCCAAGCTATGCAAACCTAACCCAACCCTAACCTAACCCAACTAAACCCTAACCCAACTCAACCCAACCCTTACTTAACCCTAACCAAACTATACCCAACCCTAACCCTGACATCACCTAACCCCAACCTTACCATTCCTAGGCAAGCCTAACCCAACCCTAACATAAACTGACCTTTGACCTAACCCCAACCTAAACCTAACCTAGTCTAATGTAACAAAACCCAACCAAACATAACCTAACATAACCCTAACCCGGCTATTTAAAGATATTTATGTTCAACCCGTCTTTGCAACAGCAAATGAAATCAAACAGAACTTTGCACAGAACATGTATTCAAATTTTTATAACAATATGTGACATATTTACATTTTTTGGACTTTTCACAGCTCAGTTGTATAGATGATTTAAACAATGAATAGAAAAATTAAATGTAACTGGTTAATTCTTCACATTTAAAAAGTGAAAATCCTCTCTGGGGTCTTTCTGAAGATCAACAAATAGTCGGTCTGTTCATCCTGCTGATGTTTGAGCCTCGAGTCTGTTCATCCAGGATCATCTCCGGCATCTGCAGTGCGATCCATGGTTTGTTTATATCAATTATAAAAGACGTCGTCCTCCGATAGCGAGCTGCTGTCCACGTGTCGGACAGTAGCCTCGGTGGTCACAGTGCTTCTGTCCTCAGAGGGACGTTGGTCTTTGCCTTGTTGAGTGAACAATGTTGGGGAGACAGAGTGGACTGTGGAGACAGGGAACAGGTTGGCTGTGGCCCTGCAGGGGGCACAGGACTGGGTGTGGAGGTTGTACAGGTGCTGGGGGATACCCATGCTGCCGCCATCCAACAGGAACTCAGACAGGAAGTGGCTCTGTGCTGCTGGAGAGCAACGATTGTGAAAAATTAGAATATTGCTATTTTATTTATCATCATGAATGTGGTTGATGCTTGGTTGATTAATGATAGGTTGTTATAGAGCAGATCAGCTAACCCTAATCCTCATCCTAACCCTGACCCAGCAACTTAATCCAGCCTGATCTAATTCAATTTAATGTATTATA
>JAFBJT010107941.1:92422-108664 GCA_016785325.1 Chascanopsetta lugubris | reverse complement strand
AGAGATTATGTACGAAAAATAATACCGATGTTCGATTAAAATCAGGTAAGAAAGGTAGGAGGCAGTCTGGTTCGCAGTAGATTTGAGAGGTTAACTATATTTCGCAGATTTCAGGGGGGGAAATCATGTTCGGATTAGAAACAAATTTCAATTGTTGGCTTTGTGGATTCCAATGTCTACTATAATTATTTTATAAAACTAACTTTGTACGTTCTATTTCTCCATTCAAATCAAAGCCGTCACAGGCCCTTAATCAAAGACATGCGGAGATGGAAAATTATAAAAATTCTTCACTTCAAGTGCATTGTAATCCATATATTGTGTGAAACAACATAGGCAAGAGATACCCGAGAGATGCGCGATGACATAGATTCAGTCATACTGGTATATTCAAGAAATATGCTGGCAAACCTGTTACATGGACTGAGGTGAGGATTGGATCAGGGAAAATAGCATGTGCACCATAATCAATACTGTTGCTTACTCTATGGTGCGAAGTGTTCTGTTGAGAAAAGTCCATTTTGGTAGAGATGGTAGATTTGATGTGTGCATGCTCGTGTATACGTATAATAAGCGTGGCTCGTGTGTGGGCATGGTCAAATCTTTAGTTTTTAAGACCTTTACCGGAATGGCCTGCCACAATGACACAGTATATTGTCCTCCGATTCGTGTAAACATTCAAAAAATAATGGTTCGAACTCCACCGTGGCGCCGAGCATCTGATTGTGGGGTGTGTTCCCCTTTAAGAGACTCGAGTTGAAACGCCGAATAAGAAACGCGCTTCCGGGTCCTCCTCTGTTTTGACTCCCTGTATGTGTGGCTGCGTATGTCGCCCACTCTCCGCTAGTCTTCTACATTCCTCCTCACTCTTCTGCTCCAGAATGGCAGCGGCGGCCCCCAACCCGGAGGACTCGTCCAGGGGCGGCGGCGGCAGCGGCTCCGCCAGCGCCCTCGCCGGTGACGGGGACGCGGAGGAGGCCGAGGACTTCACCTCCTCGTCTCACTGCTCGGAGCTGTCGCGGCGGCAGAACGAGCAGAGGAAGCAGGGCTTGTTCTGCGACGTGACGCTGGCCTTCAGCAGCGGGGCGGCCACGGGCAGCGTCCAGAGCTGCGAGTTCTCGGCCCACCGGTCCGTCCTGGCCGCGGCCACCGACTACTTCACCCCGCTGCTGAGCGGACAGTTCTCCGAGTCGCTGTCCGGACGGGTGGAGATGAAGGAGTGGAGCGCGGAGATGGGGCCGGACCCGGAGACGGTGGAGAGCGTCATCCAGTTCATGTACACCGGGGAGATCCGCGTCAGCACCTGTAACGTACACGAGGTGTTGGAGCTAGCCGACAGGTAGGACCTGGTTTCAGTCGCAGAGACAAATATAAAGGTACATTTCATAGGATACCGTGGCCTGTGATGGTGAAGCTGCACAGCGTAGCCTAATCGCCCCTCCACGCATGTGTGAGAGCTCCGTGAGCCTCCTGTTATCATTCACAACACAACAAGGAGTGTTTACTTTGCCCTTTGCCTGTGTCAAAACATGGTGGTGCAACATGGCAGTGATAAGGACCCGCTCCTGATGTAAACACATCTGGTGAATTTACACCCATAACACAAAAGTCAAACTATTTGATATTTCACCCCGAACCATAAACACTGGATTAGTCAAAACCTTCTGTTGTCATAGTATGATACTAATTAGATGAAGGGCAGCGTGGATGCTGAGTCTTCTGAAAGCAATGCTGAACATAGTCACATCTCAGTCAGATATCAAGGGATCTTTGCAGAGCAACACGATCATTTCTCTAAAGTCCTTTCACTTGGAGAAAATGTCATTTGTAAAGTTGAATGTTTTGTAAACATATCTATTGTAGAAATTAGAACAGTGCAGACGTTTCTTGGAAGTAATGTTTTGATTTGTAAACCTCTGGCTTCGGTTGATAAAAGTAGGAGGAGAAAACAGGAGCGGAAGAACTGTAACCTACATAAATATGGATCAGGAACACAACAGTGGAGGTGGTGGCAGTAGCTCAGTGGTTGGAGCAGAAGCAAAAAGTCACTGGTTCGAATCCCACATGAACCCTCCTTGCAGTGTCACTGGCCCTGACAGTGATACCCCGAATGGCCCTCTGCGTACTGGCAGAAATACCCCGCAACCCAGATTACTGGTTACGTGGTAGAAGATGACATGACATGACAAAACACCAGTGTTACTGCCGTCACGCAGCATTCAGACTAATTACCAGGATTCATTCAATGAATCTGACACACCTTCTTCCTCTCTTTTGTTTCCATGCTAGATTCTTGCTGGTCCAACTGAAGGATTTCTGTGGCGAGTTCCTGAAGAAGAAGCTGAGCCTCACCAACTGTGTAGCAGTCCACAGCCTGGCCCACATGTACACCCTGGACCAGCTGGCTCTGCGGGCTGCAGATATGATCCGCCGCAACTTCCACAAGGTAATCCAGGACGAGGAGTTCTACACGCTGCCCTTCCACCTGGTCCGCGACTGGCTGTCCGACGCAGAGATCACAGTGGACTCCGAGGAGGTGCTGTTCGAGGCGGTGGTGAAGTGGGTGCAGAAGAACTCGGAAGAGCGGAGCCGCTACTTCGAGGAGCTGTTCCGCCTCCTCAGGCTGCCCCAGATCAAGCCCACCTATCTGACCAGGGTGGTGAAAAACGAGCGCCTGGTGGCCTCCAATGAGGCCTGTCTCCGGCTGGTGTCTGAGGCAGTGGAAGGTCACGCCATTCGTTTCGAGAACCTCAAGTCGGCGGACATGGAGCTCTGGTCTTCCCACATGACCTCCTTTCAGCCCCGCTTTGGCCAGAACATGGATGTTATCATGGTCGTCGGCGGAGTCTCGGAGGGGGGAGACTACCTGAGTGAGTGCGTGGGCTACTTCATCTACGAAGACCGCTGGGTCAACCTGCCGCACATCCACAACCACCTCGACGGCCACGCCATTGCCACCACCGAGTCCCACGTCTACGTGGCCGGTTCGATGGAGCCAGGCTTCGCGAAGACGGTGGAGCGCTACAATCCCAACCGCAACACCTGGGAGCAGGTCAGCAACCTGACGACGCGCAAGCATTCCTTTGGCCTCACCTGCATTAAGGATATTCTGTACAGCATCGGAGGGCACGGCAACTTCAGTCCGGGCTTCAAAGATGTCAGCGTGTACGAGCCGGAGCAAGACAAATGGCACAACCTGGAATCCGCCCCCAAAATCCTGCGCGACGTTAAGGCGGTGAGCGTGGAGGACCGCTACGTGTACGTCACAGCGCGCACGCCAGTTGACACGGACAACGAGGATGGACTGAAGACGGTGACCTCGCGCTACGACACAGACAGCCGCCAGTGGCAGGACGTGGACTCGCTGCCCCTCATTGACAACTACTGCGTCTTCCAGATGGCCGTGGCCACCACTAACTTCTACCACACCGCCTCCTGCTGCCCCAAGAGCTACACGGTGCGGGACGAAGTTGCCAGACAAAAGATCAGCCTGCGCATCTCCGACGAGATCCTGGAGTCCCTGCCACCGGAGGTCACCAGCATCGAGGGCGCCGCCATCTGCCACTTCGACGAGGACGTCTTCATCATAGGCGGCTGGAAGAACAGCGACGACGTGGACAAGCAGTACCGCAAGGAGGCGTACCGCTACTGCGCCGAGAGGAAGCGCTGGATGCTGCTGCCGCCCATGCCCCAGCCTCGCTGCCGAGCCACCGCCTGCCACGTCCGCATCCCCTACCGCTTCCTGTACGGCTGCCAGCGCTACCCCATGCCCCAGAACTTGGCCCGCCAGCGAGACCGCATGCAGCAGATGCAGCAGCTTCACCGGCGCACCCTCACCCTGCGCCGGCAGCTTCAGTCGCAGATCGAGTGTTGAACGAGTCAACGCCTGCCGCTCCGTGTCTCCCGACTCCATGGTCCTGTCTGCAGAGTGACCCTCCGCCCAACCCTTCCCTTGCCGCCATCGCCATCCACGCCCCATTTGTACATAACGTACCACGGCGGGTCTTGTGTCGCTCTCATGCTTCATTTCCTCAACTGAACTCTGTGCCATCCGCGCTCTCATACCGTGTTGTGTAAATGGCTGATTAGTGGGAAGCCATGGGAAATATGTGGGTAGGTATGTACTGACCAGCTGCTGGTCTGTGAGAAGGGACACGACAGATGTAAACATGTGAATAAGAGTGTTATATAACAGCCAACAACTAAATATCCTTTTTGTCAAGTATGTTGGTTTAGATGCTGTTTAATGGTGTAAAGCTGTACATGTAAACATTTCTATGGATATTTTACATTCCTATATTGTATGCCTGTACTTGGAAGGCTGTGTGACATAACTGATTACTGCATTCCTGCATTCAGTGCTAACTCGCTTACAAAGTCTGATTCCATTGTAACACTGTGACAATCTACACATCAGTCTTAACTTATATCATAGAAGCTCTATTAGAATGGCTCCGCTTGTCACTGTGCAGCGTCCATTAACATGATTCCTAGAGGCTGTTGATCTTAAATTCCTGTCGATTAAATTGTTGTTGGATTGCAGTTTCTCTTCAGCTGTGGTGAAGAGTGTATTTCCATCGAGTAGTTGCTCTTTTAACAGTTGAACACTACAAATGTATCTCCAGGTTCTGGAGTGTGAAATGATGAGAGAGCTGTTGTGAAAAGATGTGAGGAAATCATTCCTTTAGGTTGCTGCAATGCTAAACCATGTTAGTAGGCCTCACAACTTAATCATTCCTTTTGCTTGCACTTTGGAGGTTTATTAATCGGTGGGGTTTGATTCAAATAAAGAAGGTACATGGAAAATGTGTGTAAATGTGAGTGCGGAGGTGTGTCAAATGTGTAGGATGCGCCTGGAGGTTTTTCGTCCCCGAGAGAACGACAATAGCTTCTCTAGAACTGCACTTTCGGATGTGTAATTGCTTAAGACGCGTAAGGATTTGAATTTGCCACAGCACTTTGCTTGTTTAATTTGTTCCATATCAGACAAGGTGATTGTATTTCGGAAATGTTTTAGCCAGCATACGGTCATGTAAAGAAAACTATCATCCTTTGCAGATTTGTCCCTCATTAAATGTCTGTACAAGTTTGTGTTCTTGGATTTCAATGCCAGCTGGGTGTATATTATCAGAGATCCACTCTGTCCTGTCCTGTCCCGTCCCGTCCTGTGGTCTCCCTTCACCTGCCAAAGACTTGGAAAAAAAAAAAGAACCAGATTTAGAGGCAAAACAAAAGGGGGTTGTTATATGAATGTGTTGTGACTGACATTCAGAAGTTGCCACTGTCCGTGCAGCGCCTGTGGCAGTATAAAGTGCAGAAATGATATTCATTTCCAAAATATGACCAACACAAACAGCACTGCAACGACTAAGTGGTCTAAGCTATTTAACTTACTTTGCATGTGATAGTCCGACAATGTGTCCTTAATATTGGATGTAAGAAATGCTAATGTCATCACTTGCAATTAAAGTCGTTTTGTAAGATGGATGTTTGTGCATAGTGTATTACTGCTTTCATTGACCTCAGCAGTGGATGTAAAAGCCTTTCATCTGCTAGAACACAGTCAAAGCTACAGTGTGAAGGAATCTATTACATCCAGTGCTGATGTTGCATGAGGGACCCTCACCTCACCCTATGTCAGAGACCCCATGGTAGTCTTAGTTAACCATTAAAAACGGACTTGACTTTTTCATTCCACTCTACTGTGAACATATTCTTGTGCAACATGGGGGGGGGGGCACCTGCTCCTGACGTGAATATAAAGGACACATTTTATGTCAACAAAAATTTGATACGTGACATTTTATTTATGCCAACACAGATTAAAATATTTGAACTTAAATCGTGCATGTTGAGCCTTTAAGTGATTCAAGTTCCATGGCTCTGGCTGTTACAATAGGGGCTTCGCACAGTTGAGTGGTTTTTAAACAAGTTGATCCATTTATCCGTTACCCATGATATGATTCAATTCGCATGTGTATTAAATCATAATTTATGAATAAGCAACAGTCTGTTATGATTTAACATTTCATAGTCTTCAGAAGTGAGCGAGTAGGAACTTTTTAGTTGTGGCTTTGCCCCAGGGGGAAGAGCACACGTCGTCCCACCCTCCAGTTACGCAAGTAGCAGTGTTGCCTTCAAGTCCTCCTCGTCGGCTCGGGAAATGGAACTAACGTGGAACGAATTCAATTTTTTACGTGCTTTCACATATGAGTCAAATAAAATTATACATGAATGTTTTTCTTTATCACAAGTTAAGATTTAATAACTCAAAATTCGTTCATAAGCACGATTCAATCTTATTACTGACATCGGAGTAGCTATTCTTCCGGGCGTACCGGAAAGCAGCAGAAGTGCTCTAGCTAACGCACAAATGATGCACGGACCTTAGACCAACGAAGGGTGACAACTGATGACAAACGTCCGGTCAAAATAACCTTTAACGGATCCATAATACACGTCAACAAAATGGTAAAGTTCCCAGCAAAGTTTCTACATCTCCCTCACAAGAAACCATGCTGCTTCACGTTAGTGTTTAATTCGCTAGCTAAGATGCTGCTGCTGAGGTTTACTCACTACAGTGTGCTTAGCTATGTGGTTTCTCTTTGTGTGCTAGCTAAACCAGTAAAGTAAATCGAATATTACACGAAGATTCGTTATTTGTCGCGTCAAGGTGGTGAACGATGTTGGAGTTGCTCTTAATTGTGCTGTTTTGACGTCGGAAGCTAGCTAGCTAGCTAACACGGTGTCAACGAATGTGCTGCTTGCGCCTGACCGTCCCGGCAATGTGGGGACAAAATGGAATTCCAGTGTTGCTATCGCGATATTATATATACCTGTTCCTCGGATTCATTATTGCGGTCTTGCCCAGATTCCGGAGCTGTCCAACCCCTCCGTGCACATGCGGGACCCGGTGAGGGTGCAGGAGATCCTGGAGTCCATGGTGAAGGCTGGTTCCAACACTGTGCAGGTACACACACTGACATATACGTCATCTGCTCCCTTAAACCAAAGTATGAGACACTTGAATGATGACTCTTTTGTTTATAACCTCAGGTGATCTCCGATTTCGACATGACCCTCACACGGTTTGCACACAATGGGAAAAGGTGTCCCACATGTCACAGTGAGTACAGCTGCTGTTTGTGGTGTGTGTGTGTGTGTGTGTGTGTGTGTGTGTGTGTGTGTGTGTGTGTGTGTGTGTGTGTTGTTGTTGTGGTTATACACATTCCAGTGAACTGGTTCCTGCATGTTTATTTGGGTTTGTTTGTTTTGCAGATATTCTCGAAAACAGCAAACTTATCACAGATGAATGTAAAGAAAAGGTGAGGAAGAAACATGATCTTAATTTCCTGGATCATTGCCATTGATTAAACAGTTTTGATTGTATTGTTGTTTCCTCGGTATCTGTTGTCTGAACATGTTAATGCACTGTGCTTCAACTCTTAAGTAACAGTGGAGAACATGTTCACCTTCATTTACGAAATTTACCTGAAATTCAAAGTAAAAATGAATCTTTAACATGCACAAAACATGTAGTGGAGCGATAACAGTAAAATACCTGAAAACATACAGCTCTTAGAGTCAATAATAAACGTATAGGTGAGGGTTTTGCTTCACTACATCATGTCATGGAATTCAAAATGTTCATTCCGAAACCAGGACTCAAAATATCTCACTTTTTCTTTCACTTTTACGAGTAGCATATCGCCCCCTAGTGGGTGAAAGGAAGAATGGTGACATGACCCATGAGCAAGACTTGGATCTTTGTAGTTGCAGTCCAGATGTTTAATTTGCCCACTTGCTGTTGAAACTTTTTTGGATCTCCAAATTGTTTTAAGGATTTCCTGAAGTAAAGTCAAGTCAAGGCTGTGGTGACAGACCAGAAATATATCTGAATGTGATGTAATAAGGACATTTCATCCATCATTTCATCCTTCTGAATCCGATTGAATATGGTTTTCTCAATATTGCCTTGTCTCCTGCAGCTGAGGGACCTGCTCAACACATACTACCCCATCGAGATCGATTCATCACGGTCAATAGAAGAGAAGTTGCCCCTAATGGTGGAGTGGTGAGTATGATAAAATAGCTTTTACTGAACAGAAAATATTCTGCCCTTTCATGTTTCATATTGTGTGAAACTTGATTTGTTTTGTCTCCGACAGGTGGACTAAAGCCCACGAACTCCTTGTACAGCAGGCCATCAAGAAAGACCTGCTGACCATAGTGGTGCGAGAGTCCGAAGCTATGCTGAGGTCAGACATCCAGCCTCCTTTTAAAACATTTTGTTGTGTAAAAAAACAAACCAAAATGCCGTTGAGCTGTAATAATCATGCTGTGCTAACAGGGACGGCTACCAGCTATTCTTCGACCACCTGCACGAGCACAGCATCCCGCTGCTCATCTTCTCTGCTGGAGTGGGAGACGTCCTGGAGGAGGTGATCCGACAGGCGGGGGTCTTCCACCCCAACGTCAAAGTCTTCTCCAACTACATGGACTTCGACGAGTCTGTGAGTAAAACGCGCGCCTGAAGGGACCACCCACACGGCCGCACCGAGGCTTCAGATAACGGGGATTTGCGTTTGCGTGCTTACACAGGGCGTGCTGAAAGCCTTCAAAGGAGAGCTGATCCACATCTACAACAAAAGGGAAGGTGCCTTGCTCAACACCGGCCACTTCCAGGAGCTGCGCACGCGGCCTAACGTTGTCCTCATGGGAGACTCGCTGGGCGACCTGACCATGGCTGACGGGGTGCAGGACATGGAGAACATCATCAAGATTGGGTTCCTCAACGACAAGGTGAGTCAAAACGCGACAATGCTGTGCATCTACCCCACAGATGCGCTGTACTAAATCATCATTAGCTACATTAGCACTCGCGTCTTAATAACACTATTCAGGTCTGTTTCAGAACTATAATTCCACTACGCTTTACGTCCTGCTTCTGTTGTCATCATTGGATAATGGCCAGTGTGTCGTGTTCATACACGTCTTTGTTTCACTTCCCAGGTGGAGGAGAGGAGGGAGTCGTACCTGGACAAGTATGACATAGTGCTGATAAAAGATGAAACGCTGGAGGTGCCGAACGCTGTGCTGCTCTACCTCACCGGTAACAAGTGAACTGTGAACGGAGCGTCCGTCGTCCACCAGGGCGGCGCTCTGGGGCCATAATTCAAAGCAGCTCCTCTCCGGATGTCACCATCAGCAAACACCAGAATGTTGAATGGGTAATTTTTTTTATGTGTATTTTACTGAAATGCTAGACTTTGTGAACGGGTCTGGGGAACCAGAAATCGCTCCACGAGTCCAGTCGACTTTTACAGCGCACAAACACAACGTCACACTCAAATTCTTTGAGCTTTGACCTCCCTGTCCTGATGTGCACTGTCTACCCACTGTGCAGCATGTTTAGTGAGTGATGGGTGGTGTTTTCTACTTGTTTATGGGACAATGGGTTGTTTTGGGTTTCATAAAACGATGAAATAATTTGAAAGGGAAACAAACTGACACTGTTAAACATCTGAGTTGAGAATTAATTCCAGCATGCTGCAATAAAACTGCTCGTCGTCTCATTTTAACCTAACACTTTGTGCACAAAATGGTCTGTTAAATTTTTTTTTTTCATGTCATGTCTTCCATTCGCTGGTCACTTGTTCAAAGTGAATTACAATACAGGCTGTAATTTTCTTGTAAAACGATTGTTTCTTTTATGTAAACATCTACAAGTATTTGATCATTTAGAGTAAAATAATCAGGAGAAATACAGACTTGATTCACTAATTGTGTAAACTAACTGCTACCTCCAGGAAAGTATGACACCAATTTTTACATTGTTGTTTTAGCTTCATGTGATATCAGATTTTACATGTATGGTTTTACAAATTCAGTAGTCAAGTTTTTGCTCTCCTACAAAAGGTTTCTGAGAACAATGCCACGTTTTAAAACCACAGAAGTCACCAGAGCCTGTCTTTTTCTCATTTGTCCAAACTCATTTCCTTTGTGAATGTTATAACTCGTTTGAAATAAAACATTATTTCAACCGTTTCTGAGCCTCAAATCTGATTCACAGACATGCAAACCATGAGTAGAAACAAGGTATTTAATATATCATAAAACAGTGACTGTTCCACAAAAAATGTACCATATTAACTTCTAGAACAGAAGTTCTGTTATTGTATAAATTAGCAACACGTTTCCAAACAACCTGTACAACCAGTGGTTTTAATTATTCCTATATTAAAGGGAATGTGAAGCCCTGCATTGATGACATGATGTAGTCTGGACGATGGGCCCTGCCCAAATGCTCTATAGGTAGATTCATGGTATGACAGGCCATTGATTTTGACTTTGATTTTTTTTACAGGTATTTTAGTCTTTCACATTTTCAAGCACATCGCCCGTGTGCAACGTACTGACCCTGTAAATTCATGTTATTGTCGTGCTGCTGCAGTAGGAGTGAGATGTGATGAATACATTTTCATAGTGATCACCTCCAGTGAATGTCCCTTTAAAGCTCCTCCCGTGTGGTCTGTTGATCTACCTGCTCTTTCAGCTCGTTCTCTACGATCTTTCCATCAGCGTTTCGGTCCTGGTTGTTAAACATGTCTTTAATGATGCTGTCGGCGTCGATGCCCGGCCGCAGTCGACCTTTGCCCTCTTGAACTTGGATCGCGATGAAGGATGAGAACTGCAAATAGATGAAATAGTAGCGAACCCAGTGAGGATTGTGCTCTTCAGAAATCACTTAAAATATCATTATAGTGATTGGATATGGCAGCCATGGCATCGTACCACACACACGTGTCGGTGTTTTATGGGAAATGAAGAGAAGATAAGAAAATGCAGATCTGGCCTGCCTGTTATACCACTATTTCAGCACTAGAGTGAGTTGTGAGTCAACCCTTATCCATGCTAGTTTTGTTTCGATGTGTGGTTCAGGCCAGTTATATATGAAAACATGTTGGAATGGGGGGCGACAGTGGCTCTAATCAATACATTTTTAAATATAAGAGGGTATTTTTTCGAGGTAGCCCTAAAATATCACATTCACCAGAATAGGAAAGAGAGATAATACAAATATATATCACAGTTGCAGTTTGCTTTGGAAGCAAAGGTCACTGGTTAGAATCCCACTTGGGCCCTGTTGCAGTGTCACTGGCCCTGACACTGACACTGACCCCGGCCCCCCCCCCCCCCCCCATAGAAATTTTACCCCGTGACCCAAAATACTGGATAAGCAGTAGAAGTTGACCTGACGTGACATGACATGGTAAACTTGCACTATAGCGCCCTCTGCTGTCATTAAATGTATGTATCAATATCATAATAAGAAATGGCCCCTTACAAGTGACATCATTCATGGCAAAATGGTCGGCCTGCACCTCGCAGGTCCACATACCTCCTCTAGAGGGACCTCTTTGTCACTGTTGAGGTCCATCGCAGGAAACAGGGGGTCCGGTCCGTCGCCCAGCCACACGAACATGTAGCCCTCAGGGACTCCCTTCTTCAACTCCACCAGCTCCAGCTCAAAGAAGAGCACGGCGCTCTTGGGGACGCTTCCGACTGCAAACCACGAGAGAGAGAGAGAGAGAGAGAGAGAGAGAGAGTGAAAAGAGAGAAGAAAAGTGCAAGGGTGTGGGATGTGAGCTGGGGGAACAACTGACCTTCATCGTCACCGTGCCCCCACTGGGGAGGAATGATCACCTCCCTCCTCTCACCCACGCACATGCCACTCAACCCTTCCTGCAGACCGTGAATCACTGTCCCCGCTCCCAGAGTGGTGGTGGAGGGTGAGTTGTTTTGGTCCCTGGAAAGTCACAGGTTAACTCAAGGACTTTTTCCCCTCGTATTAAAAAAAAACCAAATAAAAAACCTTGAGCCATGCAAGCCTACATGCTGTTGCCATGGATACGCATGATAGCTGCAGTTCCGTGACCACTCAAATCTGTCAGACAAGGGAGCCAGCGATGATTACATGCATGAAACCCAGGAGGAGGAGGAGGAGGATGCCGTGCAGCGGGGGAACAGCAGAGGGCGCTCACGAGGAGTACAGCAGGGTGCCGTCCATCAGGGAGCAGTTGTAACGGTACTGGATCAGGTCGTCGGCCTCGCTCATCACGCCACAGTCCTGTGGCTTGTGGGTGACTTTAATGTCAACCGGGTCCTTGGGGTTGTGGAAGTCGATGACGTGGATGTCAAAGACGAGCACAGCGGAGCCAGGGATGAAGTCCCCTACGGAGAACAACAAATAAACAACAGTTAGCAGCTTGTGGTCTAAATCAGGGGAGTCAAACTCTTGATCTCACAGCAGGATGAAATATAAACAACTCCTCTGCATCAAAATGAAAACGGACTAATGAATGAAAATGTCTCGTCTCATGATAACCTAAATAAACCTTTGTAGAATAATCCCATGGGCTGGATTGGACCCTCTGGCGCGCCGCTTTTGGCCGGGGGGGGGGCATATGTTCGACGCCCCTGGCTCTAAACATTTGCAAGAGAGAACTCACCAACTCCTCTATCTCCATAGGCCAGATGAGGAGGAACGGTTATCCTCCTCTTCTCTCCCATGCACAGCCCCTGCAGCGCCCTGTCCATCCCTTGGATCACGTACCCCATCCCAACATACGTGTTGTACGTGCTGTTCCGCTGGTAGCTGCCCCAGACAAAGACAAAAGGGTCAGATGTCATCTTTAACCCAAAGCCTCTTTTCCTATCGGAGAGCAGGGAAATCTCACCTCGAATCGAAGGCCTTGCCGTCCTGGAAAGTGCCGTTGTAGTGGTAGCGGATGAAGTCGCCGGTCTTGGTCCGGCGAGTGCAGCCCTGGGGCTGCACCCTCACCTGCACGATCAGGTCGTCTTTGGGGTTGAACAGGTCGACCAGCAGCACCTCAAACACCAGCGTGGCCTGGGGAGGCACCGCAATTCCTGTGTAAGGGGAGAATCCTTAGAGCTGCAGGTCTGAGCAAGTCAGGTCTGCCTAACACAGCCGCGCAGAGAGGAAGTGGAACAGTATAGTTAGTATCTGGGACTTCAGCCCATCGGGCTCACTCAGCCCAAACAATGACACAACACCTGGGATCCATAGAGTTCTTGTCTCTACCACCTAACATCTACTTGAGTGCACAGAGGTAGTATATTCAATTATTATTCAAAAATAAGGCAAAAGGCAATGGATGCTCATTATCCACTGAGTGACCAATACCTGATCTGGTGAAGTCTGGTGAAACTTGAAAAAAATGTGATTGAATTTAAAGGTGCAGTGCATATGATTTTGGTTCTTTTTGCCACTTCCAAAAATATCACAAAACAATTACATTATGACAATTTCATGAATTTATAATCACGTAAATGTTTCTTTACCCTAAAGCGAATTAATGAGCCCATTCGTGTATATTTACATGAGGAGGGGGTCCTCTCTACTACCAAAGTAGTAAAAGTGAACATACTAAACATCTTTTGAGCTTTAATGACAACTGAAGTCGACCATAGGTTCTCCTGCATGTTCAGAAGGGTGAGGGTGAGGTGATGGATACAGCATGCAACTTCACCACTAGAGGTCACCAAATCGTACACACTGCACCTTTAATAGTAATTATAATTCAAAAATCTGATGTTATTCATGGGAGGTACGATGGCAAAGATTATCATTACCGGAGCCGTTCTCGCCGTACGCCAGGAAGGGCGGGATGATGAAAACCCGGCTCTCCCCGACACACATCCCCAGCAGACCCTCGTCCATTCCTTTGATGAGGTCGCCCTGCCCCACGTAGGTGTCATAGGTCGCATTCCTCGAGTGACTGAGGTAAAACAGCAAAGTCGTTGTGAAGAAGCACAAAAAACAGACAGGATGCACCTCTAAGCACGCGGGACGTGTCAGGTCTTACCTGGAGTCAAAGGCCTCACCGGAGAGCAAGGTGCCGTTATAGTGGTACCGCACAAAGTCTGACGCCTGCACGGCGCGTTTACATTTGGCGGGTTTGTGCAGCGTGCGGATCTCCACCTTGTCCTGGTTGTTCCATATGTCCAAGAGCAGGACGTCGTACACCAGCACAGCGTCAGGGGGGATTACTCCTCCTGTGGAGGCAAACACAGATGATCTTCTACCTGCACAGGGGGGGGGTTAAAGGTCACGGAGAAAGTGGCGTTTTCTCCCGTCTCACCTGTTCCCACGTTGCCGAAGGCCAAGTGCGAAGGGACTGTGATCTTCCTGCGCTCGTTGACACACATGCCCTGGAGGCCGCGGTCCATTCCTGCGATGAGTCTGCCCAGACCCACCTGGCTGATGAAGGCTTTGCCCCGGTCATGACTGGAGACGGAACAAGGGAGAAGATACAGAGGAGTGATTTAAAGGTGCAGTGTGTGAAATTTTGGTACATTTTGTCACTTCTACAAATATTACAAAACAATTTACATGCTGACATTTTCATGAATTTATAATCACCAATATGTTTGAATTTTTTCCCCCCATTAGCCTTGGATGAGCCCATGAATGTATATCTACATGAGGAGTGGGTCCTCTCTACGGGGACCGCCATGTTTTTACAGTAGTAAAAGTGGACGTACTCAACATCTCTTGAGTTTTAATGACAACTGAAGTCGACCATAGGTTCTCCCCTATGCTCAGAAGGGTGAGGATGAGGTGATGGATACAACATGCAACTTCACCTCTAGAGGTCACCAAATCCTACACACTGCACCTTTAAGGTTTGGGTTAAGATTGGGGTCAACATTGGGGTTATGTAGAATAACAGGTTTGATAAAATTACACATTCAGTTTGATTTATTTGTGTTTTTCTAATATCAAGCATTGACAAGAGGTGTATGTTACAATGTCGTTGGAATCGACAGTGTTTTATTTACTTGCTGCTGTTGACTCCATATCTAAAATAAATGTTTTTCCCCTTGTGTGTTTATGCACTTTTTTTTACTGCATCACGCCCCAAACTCCTATGTGGAGGATTAAATGACACATGGCAATAAAACATCCATACATCTGGCAGAGAGACGAATTCCTTTCTCTTCTCATGTTTCATTTCAAACAACCACAAACTAAAGTCATATACCTCCTGTTGATGTGAGTTGACACCAGTGGTTGACTGAGATGAACAGAGAATTGTACCGTCACAGATAAATGAGTCCATGTGACGGACACGTCTGCACATGTTATCTGAGCTGCACTGATTTGTGTTTGATTACACTTTAAAGGTTGTTGTGCAGACTTTATGTTCTCTGTGTGTTCAGTGTAACTGACGCGTCCATTGTGGTAAATACAATTCAGCATCATGAAACTTTAATGTTAAGCACTGAAAAGCGTCAACATTTCCATAAGGGTATATATATACACATCTAAATGAAACGGCACGTTGGCGTGATTTTGGTGCTTTGATGTTCCTTTTAACTTCTTCCGGAAACTAAACATCTCCCTTTAAACAGCCACAGGAACTTCCACTGCAGAAGAAGTTTTTTGAGTGACATTAAATGACGTTTTCTCACCTGGAGTCAAACTTTTCCCCGTCCGCGTAGAAAGAACCGTTAAAGTGATATCGGATGAAATCTTCGATTTCAACCTCTCGAGGACAAGCCTGGGGGATAAAGTACCGATCCACAACCACGTCCTCCAATATCTCACTGCTACACAACTCATACAACACAACATGGAGGAGCAACAGCACCGAGGCCCTCACCACCTCCATCCCGAACAGAGAGGGACCGTGACGGCGGCAGCTCGGACGGATCAGCGCCCGTCTGGCTGCAGGGCTGAGGCGGCTGGAGGGGAGGCAGAGGCACCGCAATGACTTTAGGAAAGTTTAGCTTAAGTCAAGCGTCAACAGAGAAGATGGAAGTGCTTCCGGTTAAGGACTACAAAATAATAGCAATTTTAGAAACCCCGTCAATAAATAAATGAATTAAAAAAAAAAGAAATGTATGGACCAGTCGTTGTAAAACATTAAAATAAAAACCATATAGAAAATACAGAATTGATTTCCTGACAAGAATACAGTAGGGATACAACTGTTTGGGGGATAGGACTTGGTCAACAAATATCAGTGTCTATGAGACTGAATCAAGTGAATCTTCCTCAACAGAATGGAGAAAATATGAACACTGATAATAAGAACATATGATGTCAAAATATGCCAGTGACTCTATGAACTCCCATACTCAGCATTACCTTTAAAAGCAGGGGTCTCAAACTCAATTTACCTGGGGGCCGCTGGCGGCGGGGTGTGGGTGAGG
>JAFBJT010107941.1:62282-82947 GCA_016785325.1 Chascanopsetta lugubris | reverse complement strand
GGAGGAAGAGGAGGAGGAGGAGGAGGAGGAGGAGGAGGACTCCCTCTCTCGTCTCTTTGGAGAGCGCTGGCATGACAACGGAGCGCACGTTGAGCTAATAAAGTCATTATCTCCAGGCCTCCTCCATCACAGAGGGAACATTTAACAGACCATAATCAGCTTTATTTCACAAACACCCGGCGACGAGCGTCAGGGCGAGGGACTGAAATGAGTTATCGGGCAGTAATAAGTCCGATGGAGGACGTTTGGAATCATTATTTTTTCATGCCTTGGAAATCACTTACAGACGGATCAGGCCGTATTTCGCAGTCGCAATATTTCATACGTCGCGTCGCCGCGTGAAAAGCGGCCGACGAGCGTTCCTGTGTTTGTGTCGGGCTCAAGGGCGACGGCGGCGAAACACCAGGGACTATATTTCACCGCATCACCTCCGCTTTGTTACAGATGAAGGCAAAGGCTTATAGACATTCAGATATGGATGACCCAGAACTTTCTACTTCTTAACACTGAGAAAAATGAGGTCATAGTCTTAGGGCCAAAACACCTTAGTGCGCCACTGTTAAATCAGGCAACAGCCCTAGATGGCAACAGCTTAGTCCCCTCAGATCATATATCTCCCGTCTTGGCTTCCTTACACTGGCTCCCAGTAAAAAGTAGAATAGATTTTAAAATCCTACTTCTTACTTACAAGGCTCTTCTTACTTACAAGGCCCTAAATAATCAAGCCCCGTCCTACATTAGAGAACTTATTACTCCCTACAAACCAAATAGATCACTCCGTTCTCTAAATTCAGGTTTAATGGCCGTCCCCAGAATTAATAAAAGTAAAACAGGTGGTAGAACCTTTAGCTACAAAGCTCCTCCCCTGTGGAATCAGCTCGCACTCTCAGTTCGGGAGTCTGATTCTGTCTCAACCTTTAAGGTGAGACTCAAAATCTACCTCTTTGACATAGCCTATAGTCAAAACTAGATCAGGCGAGACCTGAGTTAAATCGTCAATACTAAGCTGCTATAGGCACAGACTGCTGAGGGGAATTTCCCATCATGCACTTAGAATGAGCACATAGATTGAGCACCCTTCCTCGAATTCTCACCCCTGCCACAAACCCTATGTTCCCCCCACTACATTTCACTACATTCCATTACATTCCTCTACATTTAACTACATTTAACTCAGGAAACCACATGCACTATCTCAAACAACTTTCGACTGTTTTTCAGCTTTGTTTGCCGTTGGGGAACAAGACGAAAACGAGACGGTGACGAGGACACCGGCATCCCAAGTCTCAAGCCACGAACGATCTGGCGATCGGTCCTGAACCTGCGAGCGAGCTGTGACGAACCCGGAAATTGAACAATTGTTACTGATCACTCTACGTAACATCTATTGCATGTCTGTCCGTCCTGGGAGTGGATCCCTCACGTGTGGCTCTCCCTAAGGTTTCTACCTTTTCTTTTGGTAGTTTTTCCTTACTCTTGTTGAGGGTCTAAGGACAGAGGATGTTACCCACCCTGTGAAGCCCTGTGTGACAAACTGTGATTTGTAAATGCGGGCTATATAAATAAACTTTGATTTGATTTGATTTGATTAGAGATGATGAATAAGATTAAATAAAATGAAGGTGGAGGTGTTTCGCTCTTCTCTTGAAAACCCCCTTGTCCTTCCTCATGATGTTGACGCTCTGGTGTCGGCAGCATTAATTGGAAGATGGCGGCATGGAGTGACGGTGCCCGCTGAAATAACTCTCTAGTTAAATAAATAGAGAGCTCAGATATTGGACGGTCACAGAGGATCATGTTTTAGTTGCGTTCTAATTGAAACACATGAATCCCACAGGTTGTTTCTGTCATTACTCTCGATGGACCATATCTGATTCGTCATTAAGTCATTATGAATGCTAATGCGAATAAAGCACCTTTCAAACGCAGCGCTCCCACTTCCTTTGGAGAAAATTAATCACTCATTCTTCCTCCTCCACCTCGGCAGTGGCGGCGGAGGGGGGTGGGGCTGTGGAGGTGGGGGGTAAGGAGAGGCAGACAGCTGCTGGACGGCAGACAGTCACGGTGAGATATGAAAGAGAAGAGACGTTAATGACGTGAGGGGGGATTCTACTGGGACATGAGAGCTTCCTCTCCCTCTTCCCCACATCTTCATTATTCCTTTAATACAACTCAGAGAGGTAGAGAGGAAGAGGAGCATTTAACAGCAGTCACAGACAGATCAGGGAGTTAGATTGTAGCTGTTGGTCCATTAGCTGGTAATTGTCCTGTGGTTCTGATTGTCCCCTCTCAGCAGAGAAGAGCTCATACTCACATCTACACCTCTAATCCTGTCAATAATAACTGCACAGAGGAGAGGAAGAGGAGGAGGAGGAAGAGAGTGACACTGATGACAGCTGATGGATGACTTACAGAAATTGTCCTAATGCACCTTTAAAAGAAGCACCAGACACCTTCATTATAAAGACTGTCATTCTGTACAGTTCACTTTCAAACTAAGATTTTATTCCCATCCAACTGCTACACAGTACTAAAGTACTACACAGTATTGTCAATGTTAACCATATATCACGATTTGAGAGTCATGACCGGTAATGTTAACGTCACATAAAGCTTTACTGCAAGGATCAGAGGGACAGGAAAATATATGAAATACATAAAATAACAGAAAATATTGTCCATGTTTACAGAAACGGCGACCCCTGTGGCCACCTGTTCAATTTCTTCACAACAACAATCCTCTGCTTCCTGGAACCAGAGGAGCTGAAATCCAGTGTATGTCAGCCTTCAGTTCTCATTTAAACTCTACAGGTCTTTAGTTTGTCGATTCTGGGCAACTGTAAAAACATGGTGGAGCAACATGGTGCCCCTAGTGGAGGGGAGCTGCCCCTGATGTCAATATGAATTCAAGTAGAGGTTTTATTTTGAAAGTATGAATCCCCCCGCCCCTCCACCAATCGGTAGGATAATGGTTCTGTTATCACTCTGCTGGTTTCTAACAGGGCAGCAGCACTCAGAGATGTCCTTGCCATCTTTCTCCCCTCCCACTTTTTTTTTTATTAACAGTGACTGGAGCACTGGGGTTTCAATCATCTGTTGTTCATATTCCACAGAGTGGTGGAGACGGTGTCCACCTCAGAGCAGCTTGTTTACTTAACGCTCCATGGAATCATGATACCAGCGCTGGCATAATGAGCCGCCATCCATCTTCCCTGTCTCCACCCCCTTTTACCGCCTCTAATCTGCGCTCTCTCATCTTTCTCTGCGAGACGAGGAAGGTTAACCCAAATCTCCACAGATCAATTAGAAAGAGCCAAGCTGCCCTTCAACACCGAGAGGGAGGAAGAGGAGGAGGAAGAGGAGAGGGAGGAAGAGGAGGAGAGCAAAGGGCGGGACAAAGGACAGAGGAGGGGATGGAAGGAGGTTAAAGGAGGGAAAGAGGAGGATGTGACATTAGCATGTGGGTGCTGGAGCCCACAGCCACTCACCAACCTCACTAATAAGTCCCACGTTTGCCTGCTCGCCACTCTGTGGCTCATCCGCTCCCGCTCCGGGCCTTAATAAAGCGTCTCGGTGGGAGATACCATTAGTCTCTGTCAATCCAACTGTGGGACTCAGGGGACCCGCAGGATCTGCTGGCCCTTTAAAGGGACACTCTGTGGCCCCGGTACATCCTCAGGAGACACAGGAGTTAAACCCTTGACGCTTGAGAAGAAGAAGAAATGGATGGAGGGAAGAAGAAGAAGGTCAACTTCACCCAAAGTGGTTTAAATATGAATTTATCAAATATCAATCCAAATAGACTATAGATAAAAACTGTAAAATGTAGAAATATTATAAAGTAAAGGCCTCCACACCACGATGTCCCCCCTAACCCTAACCCTAACCCCAACAGAACCATATTTTAGATAGATTTAGATACTGAGTCATCACAGGAGCAGAAAATAAAGCACATGTTGCAGAGGATGAATCCCCATGTGTTAATCCTCCACATGACATCATCATGCCTTTTACAAGTATGAACAGTTAAGTTGAGGATAAACATGTTCAGCTGCTAATTTAAGCAAGGTAATGATAGTATGTGACTGTCTCGCCCCCCATCCCCCCGCCTCATCCCCCTGATGCATCGGTAATGAGGTGTGGGCTTATTGACTCACGGTGGAGATATGATTATCTCCGGCCTCACCCCCTCTGCGCTTCCTCACTCCCTCGACGCCCCGGCCATTCATCAGAAGAGGATAAGGCGTGTTGGCTGTGTGTATATTGATTTGTGCTGATTGTACAGAAGCAAGGAGACTCATTACACATCAGAGATGGAGGAGGAGGATGAGCAGGGGGGAGGAGCTGGGGGAAGGGTGGGGATCGAGATTCCAGCAGAGGGAACTCTGGAGTCTCTGTAGGTCTCAGACCACAGAGGAGGATCAGATGATTCCAGACATGGACTCTGGAAAAATGGAGGAATTCAAATTCAGTCCCAACATGAGGTGGAACCTCAGAGTGTTAGTTTACAGCTCATCCACACCTGTGTCGGCACTGATCACCAAATCTCCCGAATCTCCTCGTCTTTCCAAGATGATGTCTTCTTCATCTGTGTCCACCGTGTGAAAGATTCTGACTTGGGAAACATTTGAGGAACATGTGTAGACTTCCAGGAAACCTCTGAGCTCCTGAGGTGACGTCCTGGTGATAACCTCTGACCCGGAATCTCATCTGGGAAAACCTCTGAGATCCGCTTCACTCTGAAGAGAATCTTCATTGTTCAGCTATGAGTTTATAAATGTTACATGTTCCCACTCCTCACTGAGCCATGCTCCTGTAATGCAGAAACCATGTGACCCATGTGACCTGGGAGAGGAGGAACCATGATGGCCTCCTGCAGACGTGTTGTTGGATGTGAGGTGCGGGGTCACTCCTCTCGGAGCTGATGATTTTGCTGGCAGCATTTTCCAGAGTATAATTACGTCGTTGACACCGATGCCACATGTTGTATCACAGGCTCCTGGCTCTGGCTCGGCGGCTCATGTCCTCACTCTGCCACCAGAGGCACTGCACCTGGCAGCGCCTGCTGGAGTGTCGAATTTGGTAGAGGCCTGGCGAGTCCGATCCCCGCTGCTCCTGTGACTCATTTTGCAGGGACACGTCAATTTGTTCCCGGGCTTTGTGGGACCATCTCTCTGGCGCCGATCCAGAACCTCCTCCTCCTCGCCGCCCTCTCATCTACATATCTTTGTTATCTGGTGCTGGTTCTGAGCGAATGAAGAAGGTAGAGGACAGAGCTCACCATCTGGGCGCTGTGTCCTGGACGTCGACAAATTAAAACCTGTATAGAGCGTTGGTGAGGAGGGGGGAGGTGGAGGGAATTGTCAAAAGGCAACAATACTTCTAATCTCCTTCTCCTCGTGTGCATTTTCAAACAGGAGGCGCTTTAATAATTAGAGGGAGTGAAGCTCAAACACATGAAACAATGAGCCCCTCCCCTTCCTCTTCCACCAGCTTGCTGTCGTCTGAAATGACTTGCCACACTGATGGAGAGGCCTCTTTGAGGATGACATTCAAACACTGACATTTGAATTATGTCTGTTTATCATAGGCAGAGGCAAATGGCCTGCTTCTGCGGCGCATCCGTCTGCGTGTGGGGCTTCGCTGCCAGCAGGTACTCAAGCCGCCGGCGTCATTTCGCAAGCACAGGGGGCGAGTAATGGCTGCTGGGAAATCCTGAAGGGCCAATTTCACAGGTAAAAGTACAGCAGAGAGTGGCGGCGGCATACACTAAAAACTTTAATGGCTTTTATTTGGAGCATTTACAGCAAAGAGCCATCAACTTCCAACAACCAACTTAAAACCACTCACCCTCAATGGCCCCACCCCCACCTCACCTCACCCCACTGGACAGCTGCCTCATCTGCACAGCTTCTTTCCTCCACATTCTGAGGTTCAGATGCTGAACGTCATCACTTAGTGTGTGTAAAACCTTCAGGAGGCGCCATTCACTTAGCGCAGATAAAAATTAGCATATTGTGCTGTGAACCTGCTAAATAATGCGTCACTCCACCGCTGTGCGGGCCCGTGCAGCCTTGTCACCTGGAAACTGTTGAGTCATCTTTAGAGATGAAACATAAACATTAGACATTTAAGAAGTAACATTTAAATACAATACTTCAAAAGATCAGTAACTCTTTCACCGCTGATTTAAATGAAGTTTCAAAAATGTGTGCACAAACCTGATGCAAATGTAATACAAATATATATTAAGTAAATAAGCCTAAATTACATTTCTTTGAGACAAATTGTTATGGTAATTATTACTATATTTTCACTATTTTTAACTACCTATTATCAGTATTACTCTGAAATAATAATCAAACTACAAATGTAAAAACTATAAAGTTAAAAACAGCATGTTAATAGTAAAATAAAACTACAGTGTATATGTACATGGTCACATGTTGGTGTCTTTTCTGGCAACTCCTGCACCTGATGGTCTGTATGTAAATGAACCAGCCCTCCAGTGGACGGAGCTCTGCCTTCCCCGCCCCACCATGTGAGAATAACACGAACATGGAGCGTGAGTGGGAGACCAAATGGAAAATGAGATGATAGCTAAAGTATGTCCCTACCGATAATGTGAAAATTGCATTTATGTGAGAGGTGTTCATGTTCACAGGATGGAACTCCTTAAAGGAGCCATTTGTAATTCTGACAGTTCCACTGATGGACAGCAGGAGGCAGTAACATAGTTATATCTTCACAGCTCAATACACCGAAATCATTCAAAACATGAAACTGGTACATTTATCCATGTGTGATCAAAAAACAGCTCACCTGTCAATCACACTCTCAGTAAATATCATTATTACCACAGCGCCATGTAATGCTGTGATCGCTGTATTTACTGTAAATCTATTTACAACTACCTCAGGGATCAATAAAGTTCTCTTATTCTAAACGCCAGGACACTTCAGTATTAAGCTCCTGCCTTGTAAACAGACCGGTGGGGGTCAAAGGTCATGGTTTCCTGTGTGTCTCAGCAGGCCTGAAGGCCCAGCATGCTCTGAGTGCTGCCTCATGTTCCTGCTCAGTCAGGACAGTGGAGGGGAGTCGCTCTAAAGTGGACCACACCTGAAAACACAAGCAAGGTGTTTACACTTCACTGCATGTACACACACTGCACTCCCATTACTACTGTCATTCACTGCAGAATGTAGTTCTCAACAAACTTCAAAAGGAGCTTAATGTATTTTTTCTACTTTCAACTATTCAGAATAAAGCTACAATATCAAAACACTACCGAAAGGTCAGTCTTTACAACATACACAAGACTCAAGAAGTGCCCTGTAGTTCCACATTTTACCACTAGAGTGAGAGATGAGCCGCCACTGAAGGGTTAGTTGAGTATGAGAGCATAGTTCAGACCATGAATGATAATGGTTCAGTATTACAAATCAATCAATCAATCAAAGTTTATTTATATAGCCCGCATTTACAAATCACAGTTTGTCTCACAGGGCTTCACAGGGTGGGTAACATCCTCTGTCCTTAGACCCTCAGCAAGAGTAAGGAAAAACTACCAGGGAAAAAAACCCTTTTAACAGGGAAAAAAAGAAAAGGTTAGGGAGAGTCACAAGTGAGGGATCCACTCCCAGGACGGACAGACATGCAATAGATGTTACGTAGAGTGTTCAGTAACAACGCATTTGGTTTGTTCAATCTCCGGGTTCATCACAACTCGCTCGCAGGTTCAGGAGGTGAAATGAAGTGAATTTGTACTTGGATATACATTCTTGGAGAAGACACCACCTGGTGGTGATGTATGTAACTGTAAATGTCAAAATGACAAAAACATTGAGAGCTCTCTTAGTCGCAGAAACATTATATTTCATCATCAACAGTTAAACCTCCCATGCCTGGTTTTCACAGTTTTCCTGGTTGGGAATGGGAGAAGATTCCAGAGCGGCAACAGCTCTGTGTTCCAGCACACGAGGTGTAACGTGTCACATCCAAACAAACAGCCTCTTCACTTACAGGTTGGGGGTCAGGGGCCTGGCAACACCGGTGCAGCTGCAAACACACAACAGCCCCTTTGTCCCGCCACCGCCTGCTCCACTGAACACACTTTGGGTCCAGACTGCTGTTTTCATTTCCACCCCCCCCCCCCCCCCCCCCCCCCCCCCCCTGTTTTCATTTCCCCCCCCCCCCCCCCCCCCGCACACACACACACACAGATTTCAGGGTGATGATTTTGTGAATGAAGCCATGCATGTCCTGGCTGCCTTTATGATGCTAATGACGGGCAGTGCGGGAACAATGGCAGGGAAGACGCCGCAATGCGGGGGTGACGGTATGGTGGCAGGAAACAGAGGAAAATCTCATCTCTGTGAAATGTCAACTCACCGGACGATTGTTCTCTCTCATTTACCACAAACACAAATTGTTTTGCTTCATCCAGAGGAGAAAATAAGGCCGTGTTTTTAATCACCATGTTTGACCTTCGTCATCGTCCTGGCAACATCACGTATGGTGACAGGAAATGAGAAATTCTAAATGAAGAAAACAAATGTTTTTCAGCTCTCATTACTCGTTCATTGCTTATCGATGAAGGAACAACATGTCATTCTTTAAGTGCCTGTCTGTCCACACTTTAATACCAGACTCAGACACACCAGGTCAATCACTTCTCATCAGAGATTTAACATCACAGACAGTCACATCACTTCCTGCTTCACTTCCAGGAGTTGTTCATTTATTTACATCAGGGGTCACCAACGTGTTGCCCACAAGCACCAGGTCGCCCACAGGTACCACCTGAACTGCGCACTCTCTGTCTGTTGGTGAGAGTGTTCACGTGAATGAGCACGCTCCTGTCTGTGTATGACTCTGCTGTGGATACAGAGAGAGTAGGACAAATGGAGAGACAGAAATGAAATGTTGACGTGAAAATAAGATAAATAACATAGGTATTTTAGTTTGTTTAAAAAAAGGGGAGGAAAAACGTCTCACTCATGCACATAGACTCCTTCAGAGTTATAGCCCAGATCACAGTTCACTGGTGAACAGCAGCAATGCCAGGCTTCACACTAACAAAGACAACACAGATAACACAGATACTAAATGTTGTCGGGGGTAACATGCCAGTGCCATAGCAAAGTTATATTTGGCTGGAGTTGACAAGCTTTTGTATTTCATTAAAGGTGCAGTGTGTCAGATTTCAGTCATTTTTCTCATGTATTACAAATATTACTAAAACATTATCAAACAATTACAGACGGACATTTGAATGAATTCATAATCACCGAAATGTTTTCCCATTACCGTTAAATGAGCCCATTACTGTTTACATGAGGAGCGGGTAGTTTCTACAGGGAATGCCATGTTTTTACAGTAGCCCAGAATGAATATACTGGACATCCTCTGAGTATTAATGAGACAACTGAAGTCTACCATAGGTTGTCCTGCATGCTCAGAAGGGTCAGTGTGAGGTGATGGATTCAAAATGCAATTTCACCTCTAGATGACACCAAATCTTGCACACTGCACCTTTAACCATCTTTCAATGTTTATTTTTACTGAAACATTGGGACAAATATGTTCAGAAAATGTAACAGCTACACATGATTTTAATAAAGATGTTGCAGATTTGGTGATTATATTGAGATGAGATTTTTAAAAATAGCGTTGATTTTTAAAGAATGTTACACATTCTGTGAAGTCCTGTGAGACAAACTATGATTAGAAACTACAAGCTATATAAATACATTGAATTTGATTTGATTTGATTCGATGACTCGTGCAAACATGTTACATGGTTTATGATTAGTTAAAAATTGTTAGAGTTAGTGGCTGGTAAAAATGTAACATGATGATTTCCTATGAAATGTTGCAGAATGTTGTCATTTGAAAATGAGACAATTACAGAAATGAAGTGTTGCATGTTGAAAATTTCTTACATTGATAAATCACTGTTAATGATTATTTATGATTCCTTCTTCTAATTAATGTTAAACAATAACATTTTTTTATGTGTATCAAACTGGTAGCACTTTGGGTTACTCAGTACCTTTGAAGAAGCCCACAGTTCCAAAAAAGGTTGGTGACCCCTGATTTACATGTATCTGAGTGACTAACTTTTACTTGTATTTAAATCTCATGGATTCAAAATATTACAAAGTACATGGATCAGAATCTGAAGGTGAAAGTATAAATACCACAGTATACGTTACTCCAGTACTCCAAAGTGATTGACTAATACATGTAAAATAGAGTCATTCATTCCAAACATCCTCGTCCTCATGACGCTAACGTCCCAACTCACTCAGCAGAAGACACAACATGCCCTGGCAATGATCCCGTCACCCTGACAATGCCAAACAAGGAAGAATTCCATAGTGATTGAAGATGATAGAGAGAGAGAGAGAGAGAGAGAGAGAGAGAGAGAGAGAGAGAGAGAGAGAGAAAGAGAGAGTTGGCAGGAAGTCAAAGAAGTCACTGAGCATGTTAGCACGTTGGCATGTGATTGGTCACTCGTACAGTTCCGTAATGTTTTATTGTTGTTTGTATTATATCAGCTATATTCACTCATATCGTTTACAATTATTTTGATTGAGAGATACCTAGTGGCCAAAGCTACATATTGCATGTTTAGTTCAACCTTTACATATTTTTATTTATCTCATTGTTTAATTTTCCAGGATGATCAGACTCTTGAAATTATCAATATTTACTTGATTAGGACAAGGTTGTGTGTTCATGTACAGTCCAACAATCAAAGTACAGTCTGACAATCACATCTGGCAGCGCTGAAAGGTTGAGGGGCCGCCTCCGCAGATTTAATCGGCAGGTGATTGTTTGAGCATGTTACAGCTATGGGGCATGTCGGCACGGACCACACCAGCTGACATATACACAAACACACACACACACACACACACGCACACACACACACACACACACACGCATATGTGTGCGCGCTGACAGGTGTGTGCACAGACACATATACTTGGGTCTGACAGATTAGACTGATTCACCGTGTCATTGGTGCTGACATGGACCATTAGCCAATCAACAAGCTGTAAATTCATCAACTGTAACCAGATGTTTCTACTGACTCTGATCCTGGATCCTACACCCAAACAGATCTGATGGAGTGTGTGTGTGTGTGTGTGTGTGTGTGTGTGTGTGTGTGTGTACAGTCTCAGTATCACTGACCTGCTAATCCCTCACAGTGGGTCAGCCGCTGGAGGAGGCAGAGTCATGATAGGCTGCAGCTCCATGTTGTGTGTTAATGGGATAATTTGTGTCTCTGCAGCAAGCAAAAGATCCAATCAATGATATGGTTTTTATTTGCCGCCCTAATCAGATAACAACTTTCTTCCAGACGCTAATTGGAAGCAGGAGCGTAGCTGCCAGCAGAATCCCCCCCCCCCCCCCCCCCCCCCCGCCCCCAGAAAAAACCCCCCCCCCCCCCCCGCCTGCCCCCACGCACACACACTGCACCGTGGGAACACAGGTCAGAGGTCAACTTCAAAATTAGTTAAGCCTGACAGGCTGCCACTGACCTGCACAGGTGCTCCCACTTCCCCTGCTGCTCTGTACTTCCTGGGGAGTCACAGACTCCCCCCTACCACTGGCACTCCACAGCTCCCAGTCTGGATCCATTAGCAGAACCAGGACAAACCCTGAGGCCTGCTGAGAAGACCAAAGAGCATTAAAGGGTAAATACAAAGCTGATCCAGGCCTGAGTGTTGATACATGGTGGTGCTTGGCACGCAGTGATCAAATATAAACAGCAGGGGGATTCAAAGAGTTAATTCTGCTCTTACACATAAACATGAAAACAAATTTGCCTTCGCCCTCCTCCTCCTCCTACCCCTCCTCCTGTCACCCCGCCGTACGTACTTTCAGTATAAATTTTGGAGTACAGAGGGGGGGTTGTTGTTGGCCGGGAAACTGGGGCTGTTGTTTTTGAGCCCCGCTGCGGTGTGGCCCCCCACTGCTCAGCCTGCCATGTGTAATTAAACATTTGGCCTCTTCCATGACTCAGCAGTGTTCATGCCAGTGTCAGGTCTGGTGGAATATGTATTTCAAAGAGCAGCCATTCCTTTAAAAGTGCTGAATTGACAGCGGCAGAGGAGGGAGGAAGCTTTCGGGCTGGAGGGGGAGGGGGTGGGGCAGGGTGTCTAGTGGGCGGAGTTCACAGGGATGGAGTGATTAGAGCAGGGGTCACCAATCTTTCTGGAACCGCAGGGATACTTCAAAGGTACCGAGGAACCCAAAGGGCTACCAGTTTGATACACACTTCTAAAATAACAATGTTGCACTGTTTAACTTTACTTAGAAGAAAGAATCATAAAGAATCAGTAACAGTGATTTAACGATGTAGGATATTCTTAAGTTTCAACATGCAGCACAATTTCTTTCATTTTCAAGTGATCACTTCTGCAACAGTTCATAGGAAATCATCATGTTCCATTTTTACCAGCCACTAACTCTAACAATTTTTTACCAATCATAAACCATGTAATTTGTTTACACAAGTTATTGAATTGATATTGAATCACCAAATCTGCAACATCTTTAACAAAATCATTCTATCTGTTTCACTTTAGGAACATATTTGTCCCAATGTTTCAGTAAAAATCATCAAAAGATGGTTAAAGGTGCAGGGTGTAAGATTTAGTGACATCTAGAGGTGAAATTTCATTTTGAATCCATCATCTCACACTTTCCCTTCTGAACATGCAGTAAAACCTATGGTAGAATTCAGTTGTCTTTGATACTCAGAAGATGTCCAGTATGTCCTGGGCTACTGTAAAAACATGGCATCCCCCTGTAGAGAGGACCTGCTCCTCATTAATGGGCTCATTTAACGCTAAAGGAAAAAAATATATAGGTGATTATAAATTCATTCAAATGTCTGTTTGTAAGCGTTTGGTAATTGTAATTAATTTCTTAAAGCTGGTGCCAGTATAGAATATGCGTATTTATTTGAAAAGGGTTCCACACAACCTAACCATATGTGCAAACAATGCACAGCCAAACATTCTGTTGGGTCTTTGAAAACATAGCATTGTTGTCTTAGCATTATAGGTCTGTATCCTGGCTAACTCACTTAGCTTGAAAAACGAACTCAATGCTCTCACACATAAGTCAATCACATAATGTAAGATTAAAGAATGAGGTCTTTGTAGTGCCATAGAAAAATAAAACAATAGGTTATATGCAACTGGGTGTCAACAACACCTACTTTTGCCATTCACGCATATCATTTCTCAACAATCATATTTTAGTAATATTTGTAATACGTGAGAAAAATGACTGAAATCTTACACACTGCACTATTAATAAAATAAAAAAAACTCTAATTCCAAATCAACTCCAGCTGAATTTAACTTTGCTATGGCACTGGCATGTTACCACTGACAACATCTGGTATCTTTATGTCTTTGTTAGTGTGAAGCCTTGCATTACTGCTGTTCACCAGTGAACCGTAATCTGGGCTGTAACTTCACACTGTACCTCTGAGGGAGTCTTGCATACGTGCATCAGTGAGGCGTGTTCTCTTCCTCTTATTTATAAACAAACTAAAACTCCTATGTTAATTATCTTATTTATATATCAACATGTCATTTCTGTCTCTCCATTTCTCCTCTGCTCTCTATATCGTACAGCAAAGTCCTGATGCTCGCACATAAACAGACATGAGCTCGCTTGTTCACGTGAACACTCCCACCAGCAGACAGAGAATGGATCAGAAAATAACAGTTCAATCCTGATAATGTCCAGTGTTTTCTCTACCATTCTATTATTTTTTCCCACCATAACAGCACCCGCCCTCGAGGATCAAGTTATATACATTTAATTAATTTTCTATATAGTATTGCTGACAAAAATTAAGGTTGCCTTTTCCTATATAGAACCGGTCTTTATTCTCTATGAACAGGCCTCGTTCATTTATTAAACAAAGTTAAAACCTTAGGTTATTTATCTTTTACACATTTCTAGTCTGTTGCAGTTTAATTTCTCTTGAATTCTCTGTATCATACAAAGTACACACACACGCACACACACACACACACACACACACACACAGAAAAGAGCACGCTCGTTCATGTGAACACTCTCTCACCAGCAGACAGAGTACTTCAGAAAATAAAGTTCCGTTCTGATGAAACACATGACTACCATGATTCTTCAAAGTGTTTATTACGGTTTAGGACTGTGTCATGTCCCGTTATTTTTGTGCCCTAATATTTCTATTTCTGGTGTCTTATTGTGAAGCCCTGATCCTTATGTGTGCATGTCACATCTACTTCCTCTCGTCTCCGCTCCTCATTTTCCCTGATCAGCATCACCTGCGTCCGCACCTGATTCCAGTCCCCACTCATTGTCGAGTATATTTGACCCCCTCGTGTCTTCCCTGTCATTGTCATGATATCACTTTGTATCTCTCACTCTGTGGATCACTTCGTCTTGTTCATAGCCTGTTTTCTATGCTTACTATATATTCTCCGGTTACCAAACCCTGTTTTGCTCTGTGGACACTGCCTTTTGCCTGTTTCCTTTGTACCTTTGCGGTACAAATAAAGTTTTCCTATTCACGTTCTTGACAGGGAGGGCGTGAAGTAAATCAGAATTTAGACGGAGCTCATTGGTGACTATTGCTATTTTTGGAACCGGTCTGCGGGCGACTCAGGTGGTCCCCACGGGCGACCTGGTGCCCGCGGGCAACACATTGGTGACCCCTGGATTAGAGGATAGATGAAAGTACACTGAAAGTGGACTAGAGGAGAAAGACGTAGCTTGGCAGGTCCAGGATCACAATCCACTGACCTCACTTTCGTCCTTTTGAATTGATGTTATTCTTAATGTAGCATTATTAGCATGCTAGCATTTATGCTAATGAGCGCCAATCAGATGTAGATGTACAGAATTTTCCGCAGGTACTCTGTTGTATTTGCAATTGGATACACAGAAAAAAATTATGGGTTAATATGTAGTTTTATTTCTCCCTGAAAATATTAGGAAATTACTGCACACATTATCACTGACCACACATTAATAACAATTTTCTACCACTAGAGTGAGTAATGAGCTGATTTTTAGAATCAGAAAACTCAACTGATTTTGCACAGGAAATTCAAAGTACACAAACTTATTTTCATTGGAGGAATATGGATAATTTATGAAAATTGTACGATTTTAAGTTGTACACAAACGATATAGATTTTGAACATGTGTGTCCTTGCACAATACTACCACCTGCTGTTGATAAATGGGACTAGGTCCAACTCATTTATAAAGCCTTTCAATGATGCGCTATTGCAATGAAGCTAGAATTGAGCTTCATTGCAATGAAGAACATTGAATCTATTTTCATAAGGTTTTGGATCTCACTGATCTCCCATCATGTTTTTTAAAATGACCTTCAGCCTCACTCTTCACCTCTGTGTGACCAAGTCGCAGCTTCTCAGAGACACTGAAGCTGCTGTCACATGACAAACCAGCAGCTCGGGCTCCAACAACAGACAAAGACCACACAACAACGTTACACAGTCGTATCATGAGGAGAGTGCGGCAGAACGCCAGCCTCCAGCTGTCACTTCGACTGTAAACACCTCAGCAGTTTCCCTCAAGTTTATTTCAACATGTGAATCTGCCACCTTGTTCTCATTGATAGGCTCTGAAAAACAGTAGGGTGTGTGTGTGTGTGTGTGTGTGTGTGCGTGTGTGTGTGTGTGTGTGTGTGTGTGTGTGTGTGTGTGTGTGTGTGTGGAGTCTAAGCTTCTTTTTTCTCAGAAAGAGAGAAAGCAGCAGCACACAGACCTGGGCCCTCCTGAGTCCTGCCTAAACAATGTTGGTTTAAAGAGGAAGCTCTCTCTCTGCCAGGGTCTTGTCAGTGGTGGAGCTGCAGAGACGTTGGCAGCACCACCTGCCTGTGAGGCCCCTGAACCCCCTCCTCAGCCTCTTGTGTGCCATAGAGGTGCCTGTGTTCATGTCCCTCCATTGTAGTGTGGACTAGAGGGGGTATTGTGGACCTTGTCAACGGCGCTGCCATCTCCGTGCCAGCTGGCCGAGTCTGTGTGCAGCGGCGGCAAGGAAGGGGAACAATGCAAAGATCTGTGCATAATGGGCGGCAGTGGGAAGGCAGCATTGTTGGCCGATGACGGGCAATGCCAGCGTCCTCGTGCAGCAGCGACACCTCGTAACAAAAAGACAAGTCTCACATTTCCTCCAGTTCATGTTGGAGGAGCAAGGTTCAGCTTCTCCTCAACACACCATTTCAACGTTCCCCCAAAGTCCCTCTGAAATCAAGGAGTCAAGGGGGAGGGGAGGGGGTGAGTGGTTTAAGGAAACGTCTGGAATCCATCTGAGATTGAGAAATCCGACCATCCTTCAGATCGAATTGAAGGAGGCAGGCCTGAGTAACATGCTCCGACACGGCCTTTCTCTTCCTCTCACACCGCGGCCATGTGGGCCTGAGCCCTGCCAGCCGCCATGTCACCACCCATCACATACGACCATGAATATTCATCACGCCCAGGGCGCCTGTGTGCAAAGTACTGACATGTGTGGCTGATTCTAGCACCATAAAGATGCAAGAAGTTTGCACGTGTGTGTGCGTGTGTGCTGTAAGTTTGTGGAGTAAAAGTCTGCAGCAACAGGCCTTTTGCTCTCCATGTCACGCGCCAGTCATGGCCATGGTTCGAGTCGGCGTTGGCCAGAGAGCGAGGGTCTAACACACACACACACACACACACACACAAACACACACACACACACCACACAGGCTGCCAGGATTCCGCAGATGTCCTGGCTGTTGCTGTGTGTGAGTCAGATCGGGCCGAGCTCTTTGATGACGAGGCAGGTGCACGCGTCACATGAGGCTTCCAGGACATTCTGATGCCCGGATCTGCCCCCGATACAACAGCGGGGTCAGTGTTTGCAGCAGGGAGGGGCCATACAGGAATATAGACAGGCTGATGAGGAGTTTGTAAAGTGGAAGTTTGGACAAAGTTGAAGTAGTAAAATCAAACAACAGCTCTGCTCTGAGCTGCTTGTTCCCACAGTGACTAGATTAACATGGAGGAGGGTGACATGTCACTGATGAACATCCAGGATCATTCATGTTCTTTGTGGAGTGAAAGTTCATGCTGACTTCAGAGGCGTCTGCATCATTTATGAACAACAACTTTCTCCTTCTCCTCTTTTCCATCCAGATACGTCTTCACTCACTTACAGACAATACATTTTTAAAGATTATAAAAGGTGCAGAACACAGGGTACAGTTGGGCAGATACAGTAAAATATAAAGTGGAACTGAACTTCAAAGGTTTCAATGTGTTGGCTCATTGAGCGACTCAGGAAAATCTGCAGGTGAGTCAGACTTTAGAAGCAGAGCTCACTTTACTCTAGTATTGCCCACACATATAATTTAAATACATGTAAGGTCATTGCGTCTATGGCAGGAAGGGGGGGGCACTCTCATAAAACAGACCAGCAGAGAGGAACAAAAACTATATGATGTTGTAACAAAAACGAGTTCACTTCATTGTGAAGTGTTAGCATCCTTAAAGGAGCTGTATGTGGTTTTTAACCTTTAAATATCCAGAAAAGATCTAAAAGTATCATCAGAGTGTACAAATAAAAGTCTTAACACCACAGTGAGCCATGAGTCACTATAGAGCTCAATCTGCCTTGAATCAGCCCAGGTTCAGTTTTAATGTTTATTTGAAAAGTCAGTGGATAGTTTCATCACTTCCTGTGCGAAGGTAAACACAGAGTTTCTAGACGTACTTATACTGAAGGAAATACTGCAATCACGCCATAAGGTGGCGTTGTAACAATAATTATTTTAGAGTCTGATTGACAGGTTAACTGTGATTTATTGAGCTGTTAAGTCATTTACCAAAGAATAACAGTTAAACAGTAATTAGGTATAGTGAACTTGTTTATTTTTAAAATGACTATGTTTTACACAAAGAACGGCATCTGCTGTTGATGAATAGAATGATGTCATGTGATCGTGTCCTCAGAAGTCAGACTTGACTGATGACTCATAAACTCTCCGTGTCATGTTTCTATGTCTGAATCCAAAGCATTCTCAGGTGTGAAGGGAACGCTCTAATTTAAACATTCAGCCAGAGGGCACAGCAAAGGCCATTCTCACTGACCCCTGATGTGATAGGGTCCAGAAGCAAGGGTCCAGATGTTCTCTCTCTCTCTTTCTTACATCAGCATGGGAATGTCGCTTGTTTTCCCTTCATTCATCACCCGAATGTCACAGGTGGTTAAGTAACGGTTGTTTTGAGAAACGAGCAGCAGTGGCGGCGAAGACTCACAGAATGAACAGCTGTACCTGATTTGAAGTGATCCTGTCTTCCTGCTCGGTGCATGCGGTTGAACTCTGGGAGTTATTCTCTCACTCGCATGAGTAAGACAGTGACACAGACATATTTTCTCACATGACTGCGCTGCCACTTCACCAGTCACCAAGCCGTTTTAACACTTTACGCTGTGTGGGCGTCGGCCCCCTCCTGCTAAATGTGAGCTGGTGCTCCATAAACACAGAGCTTCCACCAGGATAATTCTGTCCTTGGGGACGGACTCAGAAGCCATTAACAAACTTCAATCGGGCCGTGATGGAAAGAAAAACTAAGACTTTACAAACTTCATCTTCCTCCTTGTTTGCTCGACCTGATTAGCAGCCTGCTAATTCTCCTCCCTGGAGCAATTCATCACACTGACACCTGTGCTCCGGCAGCCCGCAGCCCTCCTCCTCGCTAAGTGTCAAGGCACAAAATCTCAACAGCGAGCCTTACGATTTTTTGCCTTGAGGATTTTGTGGAATCAGGCGTTAGATCTTGTAAAGAATTGAAAAGGTAGAATTATGTATCTCTGCTGTCAATTGTAAATCGCCTGTGAGAGCGAGTGAGTGCACTCCAGGCAAATCCCCCTGTATGAATATATATGTAATAAAATAAAATAAAATATTGTGTAATATATAATATAATATAATATAATATAATATAACATAACATAGTATAATATAATACAATATAATATAATATAATATAATATAATATAATATGAATAAACTCATTAAACATCATTAAAGTGCATTTAATGGAGCCCTATGCCTCTTATTCACAGCTGCTGTAAAATGCCACACTTTTGTGTTCACTTGACTGGACTTTCATGGAAACTGATTCATATAAATAACACGTGAGAGTGACATTTACTCATCCATGACTACTGGATAAAATACTGTATCTGTGTAAATTTATTTTAATTTTAATACTCTTTCATATCACTTTCCGATTTTTTGCAGAGCTGAACCCGAGCTGAACTCTAAACATCTCAGTTTTAGAATTAAAAAAACTGCTGACTCATACAAACGGTAGGTATAACCATGGTAACACCTACAATCAAACCAAGCAACTCACCAGAAGCCACTCTATGGCGCTAGCTGCCAATCACATAGAGGCCACGCCTTCAATTCAGGAAGCTAATGCCACACTGAAATGACTGTAAAGAGACATTGAGAAACTTTTAGAAAATTGTCTCTGATGTTATGAATCAAATCATTTTCTCAGATATGTGTATCCTCTGCTGGTCACTTCACTGAACGCAGCCTACAAGCTTTTTCAAAGTACAGTGAACCCTCGTTTATCGCGGGGGTTACGTTCCAAAAAGAACCCGCGATAGGCAAAATCCGTGAAGTAGTCAGCTTTATTTTTCACAATTATTATACAATACAATACTATACTATTGAATGAAACCAAAGATCAAAACCTGTTTTCAGGCCCAAGCATTTGTTTAAGAAATAAAAATATAAACGTTTTCTTACAAATAACGATGATAGTTTTTAAAAAATACTGTAAAATAATAATTTTAATAATGAATACGAGGTTGGACACATTGTGACTCACGCGTATTTCACAGTCCCTCTGACTGCCTCTGCTCCAGCGGTATTCGCAGAGGCGGCCTCTCCGTGCAGAGAAACATTTTTAAGTCCAAAGCATTTCCGAAATTTCTCAAACCAGCCCTTGCTGGCAGTAAATGGGCTTGATACTGCGTGAACAGCACTCGTAGATGGCCCGTGATCTGCATCCTCCTCCTCTTCGCTGTCACGAATGTCTGCGCTGTCAGCAAAGGTTTCATAACGTTTTTTAGCTTTTGTGTGGATAACGTTGGTATCCAGCGTAATGTTCTTTTTCCTGCAGTCATTAATCCACAAAGCTAAAGCAGACTCCATCCTTACGATGGTCTTGTTGCGGACAGTCACAACCCTTTTTGCATCCTTGTTGAAACGTATTGCTGCTGTCGTCCTTATGTTATTTTCCTCCTTCTTTATGGAACGAACCGAAGATTCATTTATTCCGTAATGGCGCCCTACAGCCACATAGCTTCTACCTTCCTTCATCATGTCCAGGAGTTTAACTTTTTCTGCGATCGTTAGCATTTTCCTCTGCCGTTTGGGCGGTGCAGAACGTTTCGTCGACATTGTGGGTTTTGTCAAGGAGAAAATGTGCGAACGTTAATTTGGCAGGCTGTACAGAGACGAGGCACGGATATTGATGACATTGGTCTAAGTCAGGCATGTCACTTCTAAACTACAGTCCCTTAGCCAATCAGGATTCAGAACACAATGTGCTGTAAAAAAAAAAAA
>JAFBJT010107941.1:40266-52374 GCA_016785325.1 Chascanopsetta lugubris | reverse complement strand
CCCCCCCCCCCCCCCCCCCCCCCCCCCCCCCCCCCCCCCCCCCCCCCCCCCCCCCCGCTGGCGTGACGCCCAGACACCCTCTGCGATTTACACGCCAGCGGTGGACGGCGGCGGCGGTTAGCGGGCGGCGGCCGTGCCCACGCGTCTTTGACTTTGCTGGAGACGTGCTCCCATTCATTAGGGCGCCACAAATGACAGAGGGGGCCACTTGTGTTGTGTTGTGCTCGGCGGCGGCGGCGAGGAGGATAAACAAGACATAAAACGCCGCGCTGCCGTTTGACGGAGCATCAATTTGTGGCTTGTTAGAGCGTCTTTAACTCTCCGATTGTTTTCTTCAACCGTCTGTTTGCTTTCACATCAGTCGGGCGCGGCCCTGCAGGTGATGTCAACAAGTGTTTACCTCCTCTGCTTTGTTCTCCTCGGATTAGTCGCGTCAAAAGGCTGCAAAGGAATTTTTACAGAGCGATTTTATCTTTTGTTGTTGTGTCTTGTGATTTGCTCTGTGAGCTCACGCACTCGTTAGCTCGCCGCGCGCACGCAGGAGTCGTATGTTGTCCTGAGTATTGATCATCAATTTTCTTTAATGTGCCGTGAAAGTCAAAGGCACCGTGATTCACAAACGTTCCGTGAGGATGACGTCAGGGACGCGTCCTCTTGTCCTCTGCTGTGTCCTCACCGGGTTTTAGCCACTTAGTGTGTGTGCGTGCGTGCGTACGTGTGTGTGTGTGTGTGTGTGTGTGTGTGTGTGTGTGTGTGTGTGGAGAAAGGTTCTTCCACTCTAACTTTTCAGTCTCCAATTATTTGCTTGGAAAAATGTATCCAGACATCTCCTTAGCAACAACAAAAACAATTCTCCCCGGTTCATCCATAAAGAAGCAAAGAGGCGGAGCATCCACAGAAGGTCGGCCCAGGTGTCACTCAAGAGGCCACACCCCTTAATCATGCACTATTTCTAACGTGTGTGTGTGTGTGTGTGTGTGTTGTTAGCGTTTTTCTACCTTCTCGGGTCCATCGTCGTATCGTCACCCACCTTGTGAGGACCAAAGTCTAACCTCCTGAAAAATGGACTCTCTTTTAGAGGCGGCCTCAAGTGGCCACCTTGTGAACTGCAAGTTCCCCCACAACCAGAGAACATCCCTCGTTCGCTCAGGTGTCACTCAATAGGCCACGCCCCTGAATGAATGCCCAATTTGGGGATTGACTAGCTTTTGGAGCTCGCCTCGAGTGGCCACCTTGTGAACTGCAAGGTTTCCGGCCATGAAGGACGGCGAGAGCGAGGAGCGGCTGTCCGACTGCGAGGAGACCATCAGCACCGTGACCTACGACCTCTCCGAGACCAACAGCAACAGCTCCTCCAAGAAACCGGCGCCCCTCTACAAGGTGACCACGGTGGGGTCGCCCAAGAACAGACGCCTGCTGCTGAGCACAGACCACGCCCCCACCGCCAACGCCAAAACCAGAAGAACCTCACTGCTGAAGGACGGACTCATCGACGACCTCAGCAACCTGCCCATCATCTCCAACATGACCGTGGTCCTGGAGAACTGCATGGTCCCCGACAGGAACTCCATGGTGGAGATGCCCAAACTTGAAGCTGAAGGTTTGATCGACAAAAAGGGCGGAGCCTGCGATAAGGGCAAGAAGGCCAACGGGAAGGTGGAGAAGTTGTCCAAGTCTCGGACCAACCGGCCGATCGCTCCGGCCCCCGCTCCGCCCAAACTCATCGCCATACCCAACGCCACCTACCCCAGCACCACGGCAGACACCGTCACCGCCCAGCAGCCCTCTCCCATGGCGGCGGCGGCGGCGGCGGCGAGCCTGAGCAGTAAAAACCTCCCGTTGAAACCCATCAAACCAAAGCTGAGCATCGTGGTGGAGCCCAGTCTGGTCAAAGCCTCGATGGTCTCCTGCAGCAAGGAGACCAGGAAGAAGGAGAAACGCCGGCTGAAGGACAAACACAACAAGGACGTCCCGACCAGGACGCCCAACGGAGACAGCGGGGTCATCAAGATGGAGGACGGAGGCGGCGGCGGATCTAAGATGGGTGTGAAGGAAATCCCCGGCAGCCTCCTGAAGGAGCACCTGAGCAAACAGGAAGTGATGAACGGACTCTCCGAGAGCCAGGAGAGCAGGATGGCCAGTATCCGAGCCGAGGCCGACAAGGTCTACACCTTCACCGACAACGCCCCCAGTCCCTCCATCGGCAGCTCGGCGCGGCTGGACGCCGGCGGCGGTTGCCTGGCGACGTCCGACAACGGCAGCAAGAACAACAGCCCCGCCTACTCCGACATCTCGGACGCCGGAGACGACGGCGGTTCTTCCGAGTGTCGGTCAGACGGGCTGAGATCCAAGTCCGGCTCGTCCGCCTCCTCCGACGTGAGCTCCAGCAGTAACCACGGTAACCCTGGTAAAACCCCGCCCACTTCATGTGCCCCGCCCTCCAAAGACTCCCAGTGTCCGTACTACCACAGCTACGAGCCGTACTACCTGCAGGGCTACATGCAGTCCGAGAGGCAGAGCGGCGCCGCCAACGTCACCTTCCACAAGGGCTCGGCCCACGACGGCAAAGGGAAGGACAGGAAGGAGGAGGTGAAAGAGGACGACAAAGGCTCCTCCCACGACTTCTTGGACTCTAAGAAAGGCGAGGGGCCGCCTCAGTCCCAGCTCCAGCTCGCCATGAGCCAGACCCAGACGGCGCTGGCCCAGTCTCTGTACTACGGTCAGTACTCCAGAGGACTCTACCTGGACCAGAAGCTCCTGCTGGCATCCAAATGCTGCGAGCCGCCGCCCGGCGCCAAGCAGAGGGGCGAGCGGGGCGAGCGAGGACAGGGGCGAGACAGCGAGGTGGGGGGTCCGGCCGGTGGAGCGGTTCTGGGCAAAGGTCCGGACGGTTCTAAAGGCTGCTGTCCCAAACCCGTCCTGTCCTACGTGGAGCTGAGCGAGCGAGGGGAGAGGGGGCAGGGCCTGAACCTGAAGGCCGTGCACGGCGGCGTGCACGGCGGCGTGCACGGCGGCGTGCACGGCGGCGTGGTGGAGCAGCACCAGGTGTCCATGAAGGACTGTGAGGACACCAAGTCTCCCTCCTCCTCCTCCTCCTCTTCCTCCTCCTCCTCTTCATCGCTCCACAACTCAAACACTCAGACGGACCTGGACTCGAACGTTTCCTTCTCCAGTGTAAGTTTCTCCCTCTGTCTTTGACCGGGCGCCGCCGCCGCCGCCGCCGCCGCCGCCACGTGCGTTGTGACTGTTGTTGTGTCACTGAGATGAACCTCACGTTGTGTTGAGCTCGAACACAAAGACCGTGAAGCTTCTGTGGAGCTGCAGCTCAAACCTTCAGATCAATGATCCGGGATTTGATTTGATTTGTTTTTGATCAATCAAATAAAAAGAATTCTTCTTTAGTTGAAATGTCAAATCCAAAGTTTGACCTGAGCTGCTCTTTCAGGAAGCTTGTACAGGTTTTTAAGTCACGCCATCCCATAATGCATTTCACCAGCTAACTCCGCCCATGCTGCCTCATGTGACCATGTTGCGAGTGGCGTGAACGCCGCTGGGCGAGGGAACGCCGTGTTTGCCGGCTGCGGCTGCATCATGTTTCTGACGCCTGGCTCCTCCCATCCCGCCTCTGATTGGCCGCCCGACGCCGTCATCCTCCATCAACATCCCACCCAGATGCTCCGTTCACGCCTCAGTGTTTCCTCTGTAGTCGCTCAGCAGCGGTGGGTCTAAGCTCCGCCCCCTGATCCAAAATCCACCAATCAGCTTAAATCAGACCCTGAGGTTCAGTGTTAGCGCCACAAACGGCCATTTTGGAACCAAGCGCGGGACAGAGACAGGGACTGAGGTGGCACTGACACTGAACATTGGCTCCGCCCCCACCTCTGTTAGAACAGGCTCACAGGGGAAACACTGCACCTCGCACCAACACTTGTCTCCGTGGGTTCAGCCCTCAGACGGCGCCGCGTGGACTCACCGCCTCGCTCACGGCAAATACACGGAGCTGCAGAGTCAGCACGGGGACGAGGCCGAGGACGGCGAGGGCGAGCGCGCCAAGGAGTGGGGCGCCAACGTGGAGCCCACCGGCGCCAAGATGAGCTCAGGAGCAGGAGGAGGGGGCGGGGACAGTAAGAAAGGGTCTGGGGGGGGGGGTTTACATCGGGTTGCCATTTGCAGCCTCACCACTAGGTGGCTCTAAAATATCCGCATTGGCACTTGAGATTTAAAAGTAGTTTATGACACGTGAAAATCGTTGGCAACATTTTCAACGATGCTTGCTTTGTGTTTCCGAGCTCTTATTTTGAAAAGCCTGCATGGATCTATGAGAATGCCGCCGCTATCCAATCCAGCACGCCGCGTGACCCTTAGCAGGCGCCTGCGTCTGCAGCTCGACCCTGAACCACGACCTCCTTCACCCGACCCCCATGTGCGCCAGTCGTCCGGATCTGGTTGTTTATCACCAGTGCCCGTTTGCCGTTAATCCCTGGATATCCTCCCATTGTTATGCAATTGTTTATTTCTCTGGCCGGCCCCACATGTGCGCGGCTCGAAGGATGAGCGCGCACATCTGTCTTCAAGCTGCCATGATACAGATTATTGCCACGTCAGCGACTGTGATCACGTGACCCTTTGGTGTGAGGGCAGAGGTGCTGTGATCTTGTTATGTTACGTTGCCTATGATATGTTGCCTGTGATGTGCTCTGAGGTGCCCTTTCGTACACGCGCCATAGCTGGGTCACTAGCTGGTGCCAGCACCTGCTAGCTCTTTCGCTGCAGAGACGGCCTTTTAAAAAATTTGTATTGCCATGTAAGCGACTGTGATCACGTGACCCTTTGGTGTAAGGGCAGAGGTGCTGTGATCTTTTTATGTTACGTTGCCTATGATATGTTGCCTGTGATGTGCTCCGAGGTGCCGCGTGGTCAGAGGTGCTGTGATCTTTTTATGTTACGTTGCCTATGATATGTTGCCTGTGATGTGCTCCGAGGTGCCGCGTGGTCAGAGGTGCTGTGATCTTTTTGTTACGTTGCCTATGATATGTTGCCTGTGATGTGCTCCGAGGTGCCGTGTGGTCAGAGGTGCTGTGATCTTTTTATGTTACGTTGCCTATGATATGTTGCCTGTGATGTGCTCTGAGGTGCCGCGTGGGCAGAGGTGCTGTGATCTTTTTATGTTACGTTGCCTATGATATGTTGCCTGTGATGTGCTCTGAGGTGCCGCGTGGGCAGTGGTGCTGTGATCTTTTTATGTTACGTTGCCTATGATATGTTGCCTGTGATGTGCTCTGAGGTGCCGCGTGGGCAGAGGTGCTGTGATCTTTTTATGTTACGTTGCCTATGATATGTTGCCTGTGATGTGCTCTGAGGTGCCGCGTGGGCAGAGGTGCTGTGATCTTTTTATGTTACGTTGCCTATGATATGTTGCCTGTGATGTGCTCTGAGGTGCCGCGTGGGCAGAGGTGCTGTGATCTTTTTATGTTACGTTGCCTATGATATGTTGCCTGTGATGTGCTCTGAGGTGCCGCGTGGACTTTCGCACACGCGCCGTAGCTGGGTCACTCGCTGGTGCCAGCACCTGCTAGCTCTTTCGCTGCAGAGACGGGGTTTTTTTTGTGTTTTTTTTTTGCTGCAGTATCCCCGCGTGGCCACTGGGAAATAATTGCTGCAGGTCTGAGGGGAGGTGGAGGCATGAGCCACCCTTTTCAGAAAGTTACAGGCAGGAACAGTTCAATTCCCTTCATTATGACACGATTAACCTGCGACTGCAAGTCGGGGTCACGACCCCGTGTTCAACTTCTGCTCCTTGTACTTGTTGGCTCCCGCGCTGACTCGCGTCTCTTGAGAGTTGGAGCAACGCATCACCTCATTTCTCAAACGTATGAGTCGCACCACCACCACCATCACCACCACAGGAAAACGAGCAGTCGCCGAGTAAACCGGTCCTCGTGTTGCATCAGTCCACGTTCCTCGGTGTGTCTGGGCTGCGGCGCCTCCGTTCGGGGACGGGCTGGTGGAATCGCTCAGCGCGTGGTTAGAATCAACAGAGCCGACCCCCGAGCCCCTTTGAGTGGGGCGGGACAGAGGGGGAAGCAATGCAGGCGGCGCTGCCCCCGGTGAGCCGGGCTCCTCTGCAGTTATGTCATCCCCGTGTTTTGCCCTGTTTTTCCTGTTCTGTTTTCTGTGGCATGCATGTGGATGTTCTCTCTCTCTCTCTCTCTCTCTCTCTCTCTCTCTCTCTCTCTCTCATGCAAATGCAAGTGAAAACAAATGCTGCGGAGCAAGAAGGAGGGGAGGGGGGGAGAAAAAAACAAAAAAAACAAGCCTGGTCGCCTCTGGCCCCGGCAGGCCCCTGCCTTTCAGCGGGGAACAACTCCCCTCTCCAAGTGATGTGCAGGCAGTCGTGAGCAGAGTTCTAAGGAGGCGGTAGCTTCTGGGGGACGGGGCTGCTCTCAGCGAACAAGCTGTTCTCGTACTTCCTTAAAGGCGCAGTGCGCAAGATTTGGCGACCTCTCGAGGCGAAGCTGCTCGTTGCATCCATCGCCTCACCCTCACCCTCGCAGGAGAACCTGAGGTCGACTTCAGTCGGCATTAAAACTCAGAGGATGTTTACAATGTCCACTCTGGGCGACAGTAAAAACTTGGCAGCCCCCGTTGGACCCCCCCCCCCCTCGTATAAATATACACAAATGGGCTCATTTAAGGGTAATGGGAACGAAAATGCATGTAAATAACTATGAAAATGTCAGAATGTAATTCGTTTGTCGTCGTTTTTTCTACCAATAGAGGTGACAAAGGTGACTAAAATCGTACGCACTGCACCTTTAACTCAGTTGTACTTATAATCGTTTTTTGAATAGGAATTTATTTAACTGTCTTTACGCACGTTGGATTGTGGAGAGCCGGTGGGCGAAGCTTCTCCGGTGAGTCCGTCTGTTCTGTTTACGTAATATATCCGCGAGACTAAAAGGGAATGTCTTCGGATCTCGTTCAACTATTCCACCGGACTCGAGAATGAAGCCAAGGATTAAAGCCGGACTGGAAGTTGCTTGAAAAAGTATCTTCGTCAACCGTATATAAAGATGAACGTCGCGGGCAGTCCACTCGTAACTCCTCCTACTTCCTGGTTCATCCAAAAACGTGAAAGAGGAGCACAGGTAGAGGCCGGGGGGTTGGACCCACGGTGCCGTGGCGGCGTCCGCAGGAGGTCGGCCCAGGTGCCACTCAGGAGGCCACGCCCCTTGATTGAATCCCGACCCGATCCTCTTCCCTTTTGGCCTCTTCCTCCCTTTCGCATCTGTCGCTTGGCACAAACAGTCAAAGCTAATGTTTGCGTAACCAGGTGGATGTAAACATGAGTGTAAAGCACTCGTCCGGATCGGGGCAGTCCAGACTTCTCCTTCGTCTGTGGACGTGTCCTCTGACCCAAGAACTCAGAGGTCCTCGGCAGGACGTGTCCAAAAAGGCCTACAGCGAGAACCCTTTTGTCCCGCGAGAGTCCAAAAGATTGTTGTTGAGTTTGTGTAGTGGACTTTGTAAGATGTTTCTCTCCTTTTTTCTACTAAGTTCTTGTTGTAGTTTGCGGGCAAAGTTCTAATTAAAGTACAGTACGGGCAGAATATCAGTGTTTGCATTGTGCGGTCGCGGCCTCGCCGGCTCCACACAGGCCTCCTTTCTTCTCTCTCGGCGACTCGCTAACGAGAGCGTGGCTGGGAACAATGCCGCGGCCCGGCCTGAAACGCAGCGGGGAGTTTTCCACTTGTCTGCCTCGGGGATCAGTTAAGGTGGGGGCTCTCGGTCCCACCCCGGCCCACCCCCTCCCTCTCATCTCTCCCTCCCACCCTCTAATAACAAGCAGCGATTTCCAGAAAAGTTCCCTTTGTTCTAAAAAAAGAGGAGCCCATGAGAACGCGGCACTCGTGTTTGTCGGAAGCTGTGAAGGCCGCCCCGGGCCGGCCGGCCGGCCTGCCGACCGGGGCCGGCCGGTGGCAATGGGGCCGAGACAGCTCGAGGGCTACACACACACACACACACACACACAACGTGCTCTTATCGTGTTTTCTCAGCTGGAGCATCAGTTGCAAACGGGCGCCCTCCGCCGCCGCCGCCGCCGCTCCCTCACCTCGGCAACCACCCGCCGCTCGGCTCAAAGTCCAGACTCTCGGTTTTCATCTTCCCTGCCCGGCGACCTGTTGCTTCCACTCTCCTCCTCCTCGTCTCGCTCCTTCATGCTTCAGTGGAGGGGAACTTGTTTTGTTGAGCCGCCGCTCATCAAATGCACACACACGGGCTGCTGGTGCTGCACAAACAAGTCGAGGTTGCCCGGTTAATCATTGAGTCTGTCTGTGCGCAAAGGGCAATGGAAGGTGACGCTAACAGCCGATGTCCATTGTTGGTTCTAATTGATCAAATACACGGGTGGTACATAATGTGCTTGTCCCGACCCCGAGATACCATCGCCTCTGTTTGCCCTCCTCGTGTGTTGACATGGAAACAAGGATTCACGGGTAACGGCGGTCAAGAGATTTGTTATCACGGGAACAGATTCATCCATCCATAGCCTATAGAGCCCCTCGTCCTTAAGGGTTGTGCCCATGGTGCAAATGACTCGTAATGGCTCGTAATGTCCCTGACCGATGGTGGCTAATAGTGGCCAAGGCTACTCCCGCCGCAGCTTTGCTGGTGCCGAAGCGTTTCTGCACGCAGGTGTTCCCACAGGGACGCAATTCAACGGCACACCTCAAACAAGTAGTTCTCCCACTAACAGAGGGTGGTTGTAATGCGCTCAACTCCAATGCCAACACGATTACAGTAAAAGAAGGAGAAGTTGTTGTGGTTCAAGAGTGAAGGTGCTAATGGACGCCACTGGCTTGGGCCTTCTTGCCGTTGCCCCAGAGAAGAGGTCGGAGGTCACGTAGGAAAAAAAGGAATCGGTTGTTGTTCCACCCGCGTGAGCACATCAGCCACTTTCAAAGACCATCAAAGCCTCGAAATGTAGGAGTGGACCAATCGTTGGCGAGTAATACATCCCAGAATGAAACTTTGAAGTCTTGAGGGCTTGTGATAACCGCAGACCTCATTATAGGCCTATAATTAAAAAAGACATTGAAAAAACTCATGGACTACCATATAAGGAAACCAGAGATGTTCCGCATGCTAACTTACCTCCATGTTTTAGGACCCGCCCTGGACACCCTGTATCGTCATATCTACACTTCACAAACAAGTAAACGAACAATTGTCTCGCAGATGATTAGTAGCATACGAAGGTCTGTGCCGTTGTGCAGGTGCGACAGACCCTTTTGCCCCCGTTTGATCCTTTTCCCAAGGGAGCATCGACGCTTGGCACACGCCACCTGCAGGAAACTGCAAAGTAGAGGGGAGGTGAAGGGTCAACAGGAAATCGAGGGGGGCGTGTGTTTAGTAACACAATGGGCCGGCGCAACCTGCCAGAACAGCTGTTGGAGCTAGCGTCACAGTGCTGTCTGTGTGTCTCTCAGTGGCGTGATTGTCCCGTCTCATGGACGGGATTACTTTTTGCCGTGTCAGCAGTTCAGCCGTCTCACTCGCTCAGGCCTCCCGCTGTAATAACCTCAGCTGACTGATAAGCAGCAGCGGGAGAGGAAGGTGAATCTGCCGAGGGGTGTTTCTAGGAAAGCAGGGATTGTGTCCAGCTTCCTTTTTTCGGGGTTTCCGGGGAAAACAAGGAGAGGTCGCCACGTTAAAAAAAAATTGTGCACATGGATTCTCTTTTGCGAAAAAAGATGTTTGTTTGGTTAACGGTGTGTTGCTTTGTTCGTCAGCATAATTATTCGTAAAACCGCAGAGGCCATTTCTAAGAAACTTTGTGAAATGTTTGGGACGTGGGCCAAAGAAGAACCACAGAGACAGTTTGGCCTCGGGGGGAGATGTTTTTATCTCTCAGTCTCAGTCCTGCAGTGAACTGACACATCAAAGGTCTCGCTCTCCTCCCACCCTGCATGGCAGCATGGAATGCTTCCTATGACCCTTAAAGGCTAAAGCCCAATTCACGCTCCCGTTCCAAGCAGCAACCTCCGAGGTCAGTGCGGAATTGGGAAAAACCTGCCGTTCACGGGTTGTCCACTTGAGGCTGCCACCAAAAGCGAGTCGATCCCCAGGGACTCCCATGTTAAAACGGTCAAGGCGATGTTTGAATCTGTCACTGTTGTAACCGTGACAACCGTCGGGGGTGTTTTCATTTTCAGACGTGCTTGTTTTTATTCTATTGAGGTTGGGAATTGTGCATAATTCAGGGGCGTGGCCTCTTGAGTGACACCTAAGCTTGACCTTCTGTGGCTGCTGCGACAGCACCATGGGCCCAGAAGGTAGAAGAAGCTACTAAAGGAACACATCAGTCCAAGAGATCTGCATGGCCGTGATGCATAGTTACATTATTGTGGACGTTTAAATTGCAGCATTGTAGCAGCGCAGATGCTTTCTTTGGGATTAAGTGGTGGAGATTATGTCTGTTTGTAATCGAGGATTTCTGGAGGATTACAACTTCTCACTCTACATCCATTTCTTTGGATGTATAGTGAGGCCAGAAACGAAGTACATTAGCCGGTTTATTCCTCGATCTGCTCCGAATCCCATGGGTCTGTTGCCTCCGCACCCCCCCCCCCCCCCCCCCCCTGGGGGCCCCCCCCCCCCCCCCCCCCCCCCGCCGCTACCCTCTGCCTCTCTTTTTCAACGTTTCACAAAGGCCACATTCAAAAGCACCGAGCACAGTAGCCAGACGTAGCAACAGCCTCTGAAAGCCAATGCTCTTGGCCCGAAGCCCGATGAAGATGCACAAACACCAGACAGGAGAGAAACACAACACACAGTAATATACGACCAAGGGATCTGAAGGGTTTGTTTTTGTGTGATCCCAAAGCACTTTACACCGAGTTGCTCTTTTTTTTTCCTCCGGAATTCCTCTTTGTGAATTTTTTACAGCAGTGAACCACAGAGTCTTTTCAAATATTCAACCTTAATGGATCCTCGTTGGAGAGCAGACAGGAGCAGGTTATGTAACATGGTGGCCAGGTGGCTGGTTTTTCTCCACATACAATCCAGTTCATTCTAATCTAGCATGACCAGAGCTGCCTGTATGCTATTTTGAGCCACTGTCTGTCGTATGATCAATCATTTCAAAATAAAAAAAATTAATTTGTCATTTCACCAAACCTTCAATTGGACCTTTTTGCGATTTATTGTGTAAAAAGACTTTTTTTTTTTTTTAAATCATTAAAAATGTGTCATTCTTGTTCACAGATCTTTCAAAGAACTAGCAAAAACAGAGGAACTGTATATACTACAATTTCAAACCTTGATAAAGTTGACCATTTTAACATGTGAGTCTATGGGGACTGACTCGCTTTTGGAGCCAGCCCCAAGTGGCCCCCCTGTGAACTGCAACTTGTTCCACTTCCATTTTGGACTCATCCGTCAGTCCTGGATGTTGCCGCTTGGGTGCTCAGTGTGTTTGCCGCCCCCTTCAGGAGACATTTGCAATGTGCAAAGTTTCCCTCGACAACACAGCATCTTATATTCTGAAATTCTTAACTCTTCAATGACTCTTATTATTCCTCTAACTTACTGTTGTTTTTGCCATTAGATGGACGATTAGAACAAGTTGCTGGACGTTGCTCCGCCTCTTTTGAATCAACCCAGTGTCACTGGTCATTGACCGTGGACAAAACAGCGACGCAGGACTCGGTCCCACGCTGCTAATTGAGTGACAGCCAGTCCCCGATCCCTGTGTTCCACTTCTCAGAATCCCATTTACTTTTCTCACTAACTGTTTTATTGTGAAGACCTGTTGGATGCAGATGAATGACACTGTTCTTCCTCTCTCTCTCTCTCTCTCTCTCTCTCTCTCTCTCTCTCTCTCTCTCTCTCTCTCCCTCCCCCCCCCCTCATTTTGTTTCCTGAACTTCCATCGCATGCCTCCCTCCGTCTGTTCTTCCTCTCCTCTTTCAGATGTAAGTTTTTCAGCCTGACCGAGACGCCGGAGAACTACACCGTCGTCCTTGATGAGGAAGGATTCAAAGGTAAAAATCCCTTTAGTCCCGCCCCCCCACACACACTCACACACACACTCCTCACCCATCT